>JAECZD010000050.1:12500-15000 GCA_024349325.1 Pogonomyrmex californicus
ACACGCCGCGAGCGGACTTTAACGCACGAACGGCCGTGCGCGCCACGTCGTGCGAAAGCAACACGCCGCGAGCGGACTTTAACGCACGAACGGCCGTGCGCGCCACGTCGTGCGAAAGCAACACGCCGCGAGCGGACTTTAACGCACGAAGGTGTGCGCGCCACGTCGTGCGAAAGCAACACGCCGCGAGCGGACTTTAACGCACGAACGGCCGTGCGCGCCACGTCGTGCGAAAGCAACACGCCGCGAGCGGACTTTAACGCACGAACGGCCGTGCGCGCCACGTCGTGCGAAAGCAACACGCCGCGAGCGGACTTTAACGCACGAACGGCCGTGCGCGCCACGTCGTGCGAAAGCAACACGCCGCGAGCGGACTTTAACGCACGAACGGCCGTGCGCGCCACGTCGTGCGAAAGCAACACGCCGCGAGCGGACTTTAACGCACGAACGGCCGTGCGCGCCACGTCGTGCGAAAGCAACACGCCGCGAGCGGACTTTAACGCACGAACGGCCGTGCGCGCCACGTCGTGCGAAAGCAACACGCCGCGAGCGGACTTTAACGCACGAACGGCCGTGCGCGCCACGTCGTGCGAAAGCAACTCGCAGCGCGCGAGCTTGTGTTGTGCCTGTACGCGGGAGGCGCGATTAAAGTATCAATCATTCGTGTGCTACAATTTTATAATCATGTGTCCTTAATATATCAATACTTATATAATTGCATAATAAAATATAATATTACAATATAAACATTATATTTCGTTATATGAGCTTAAAAATTAACATAATTGTAATAACTGAGCATTATGCACCTTCTATTACAGAAACACTAAAAGTATTCCCACGCAAACACTCCAATGCGTGTGATCCGTTATTAGAGACGGCATTCATGCATGAGTACTTTAAAAGTAAAAATATATACACGGACAACAGCAACACTTTATACAAAGGCATCAATCCAGATATCAATGACGAATATATGTTTATTTACTAAGACGAAAGTTATTTATTGCGCTGCCCGTCTGTCGGAGGTACCGCCGAGAGCGAAAGCAACACGCCGCGAGCCGACTTTCGCATCGCCCGTACGCCGGAGGTACCGCCGAGAGCGAAAGCAACACGCCGCGAGCCGACTTTATCGTGCTATCCGATCGGAGGTACCGCCCGAGCGAGCGTCCGGAGGTACCGCCGAGAGCGAAAGCAACACGCCGCGAGCCGACTTTCGCATCGCCCGTACGCCGGAGGTACCGCCGAGAGCGAAAGCAACACGCCGCGAGCCGACTTTATCGTGCGACACCGTCGGAGGTACCGCCCGAGCCCGTCGGAGGTACCGCCGAGAACGAAAGCAACACGCCGCGCGCGGACTTTATCGCCATCCGGTCGGAGGTACCGCCTCGAGCGAGCGTCCGAGGTACCGCCGAACGAAAGCAACACGCCGCGCGCGGACTTTATCGTGCTATCCGATCGGAGGTACCGCCCGAGCGAGCGTCCGGAGGTACCGCCGAGAGCGAAAGCAACACGCCGCGAGCCGACTTTATCGTGCGACACCGTCGGAGGTACCGCCGAGAACGAAAGCAACACGCCGCGCGCGGACTTTATCGTGCTATCCGGTCGGAGGTACCGCCGAGAGCGAAAGCAACACGCCGCGAGCCGACTTTCGCATCGCCCGTACGCCGGAGGTACCGCCGAGAGCGAAAGCAACACGCCGCTAGCCGACTTTATCGTGCGACACCGTCGGAGGTACCGCCCGAGCGAGCGTCCGGAGGTACCGCCGAGAGCGAAAGCAACACGCCGCGAGCCGACTTTTGCATCGCCCGTACGCCGGAGGTACCGCCGAGAGCGAAAGCAACACGCCGCGAGCCGACTTTATCGTGCGACACCGTCGGAGGTACCGCTCGAGCCCGTCGGAGGTACCGCCGAGAACGAAAGCAACACGCCGCGCGCGGACTTTATCGTGCTATCCGGTCGGAGGTACAGCCCGAGCGAGCGTCCGGAGGTACCGCCGAGAACGAAAGCAACACGCCGCGCGCGGACTTTATCGTGCTATCCGGTCGGAGGTACAGCCCGAGCGAGCGTCCGGAGGTACCGCCGAGAACGAAAGCAACACGCCGCGCGCGGACTTTATCGTGCTATCCGGTCGGAGGTACCGCCGAGAGCGAAAGCAACACGCCGCGAGCCGACTTTCGCATCGCCCGTACGCCGGAGGTACCGCCGAGAGCGAAAGCAACACGCCGCGAGCCGACTTTCGCATCGCCCGTACGCCGGAGGTACCGCCGAGAGCGAAAGCAACACGCCGCGAGCCGACTTTTGCATCGCCCGTACGCCGGAGGTACCGCCGAGAGCGAAAGCAACACGCCGCGAGCCGACTTTTGCATCGCCCGTACGCCGGAGGTACCGCCGAGAGCGAAAGCAACACGCCGCGAGCCGACTTTATCGTGCGACACCGTCGGAGGTACCGCCGAGAACGAAAGCAACACGCCGCGCGCGGACTTTATCGTGCTATCCG
>JAECZD010000050.1:25420-35420 GCA_024349325.1 Pogonomyrmex californicus
TGCGAAAGCAACACGCCGCGAGCGGACTTTAACGCACGAACGGCCGTGCGCGCCACGTCGTGCGAAAGCAACACGCCGCGAGCGGACTTTAACGCACGAACGGCCGTGCGCGCCACGTCGTGCGAAAGCAACACGCCGCGAGCGGACTTTAACGCACGAACGGCCGTGCGCGCCACGTCGTGCGAAAGCAACACGCCGCGAGCGGACTTTAACGCACGAACGGCCGTGCGCGCCACGTCGTGCGAAAGCAACACGCCGCGAGCGGACTTTAACGCACGAACGGCCGTGCGCGCCACGTCGTGCGAAAGCAACACGCCGCGAGCGGACTTTAACGCACGAACGGCCGTGCGCGCCACGTCGTGCGAAAGCAACACGCCGCGAGCGGACTTTAACGCACGAACGGCCGTGCGCGCCACGTCGTGCGAAAGCAACACGCCGCGAGCGGACTTTAACGCACGAACGGCCGTGCGCGCCACGTCGTGCGAAAGCAACACGCCGCGAGCGGACTTTAACGCACGAACGGCCGTGCGCGCCACGTCGTGCGAAAGCAACACGCCGCGAGCGGACTTTAACGCACGAACGGCCGTGCGCGCCACGTCGTGCGAAAGCAACACGCCGCGAGCGGACTTTAACGCACGAACGGCCGTGCGCGCCACGTCGTGCGAAAGCAACACGCCGCGAGCGGACTTTAACGCACGAACGGCCGTGCGCGCCACGTCGTGCGAAAGCAACACGCCGCGAGCGGACTTTAACGCACGAACGGCCGTGCGCGCCACGTCGTGCGAAAGCAACACGCCGCGAGCGGACTTTAACGCACGAACGGCCGTGCGCGCCACGTCGTGCGAAAGCAACACGCCGCGAGCGGACTTTAACGCACGAACGGCCGTGCGCGCCACGTCGTGCGAAAGCAACACGCCGCGAGCGGACTTTAACGCACGAACGGCCGTGCGCGCCACGTCGTGCGAAAGCAACACGCCGCGAGCGGACTTTAACGCACGAACGGCCGTGCGCGCCACGTCGTGCGAAAGCAACACGCCGCGAGCGGACTTTAACGCACGAACGGCCGTGCGCGCCACGTCGTGCGAAAGCAACACGCCGCGAGCGGACTTTAACGCACGAACGGCCGTGCGCGCCACGTCGTGCGAAAGCAACACGCCGCGAGCGGACTTTAACGCACGAACGGCCGTGCGCGCCACGTCGTGCGAAAGCAACACGCCGCGAGCGGACTTTAACGCACGAACGGCCGTGCGCGCCACGTCGTGCGAAAGCAACACGCCGCGAGCGGACTTTAACGCACGAACGGCCGTGCGCGCCACGTCGTGCGAAAGCAACACGCCGCGAGCGGACTTTAACGCACGAACGGCCGTGCGCGCCACGTCGTGCGAAAGCAACACGCCGCGAGCGGACTTTAACGCACGAACGGCCGTGCGCGCCACGTCGTGCGAAAGCAACACGCCGCGAGCGGACTTTAACGCACGAACGGCCGTGCGCGCCACGTCGTGCGAAAGCAACACGCCGCGAGCGGACTTTAACGCACGAACGGCCGTGCGCGCCACGTCGTGCGAAAGCAACACGCCGCGAGCGGACTTTAACGCACGAACGGCCGTGCGCGCCACGTCGTGCGAAAGCAACACGCCGCGAGCGGACTTTAACGCACGAACGGCCGTGCGCGCCACGTCGTGCGAAAGCAACACGCCGCGAGCGGACTTTAACGCACGAACGGCCGTGCGCGCCACGTCGTGCGAAAGCAACACGCCGCGAGCGGACTTTAACGCACGAACGGCCGTGCGCGCCACGTCGTGCGAAAGCAACACGCCGCGAGCGGACTTTAACGCACGAACGGCCGTGCGCGCCACGTCGTGCGAAAGCAACACGCCGCGAGCGGACTTTAACGCACGAACGGCCGTGCGCGCCACGTCGTGCGAAAGCAACACGCCGCGAGCGGACTTTAACGCACGAACGGCCGTGCGCGCCACGTCGTGCGAAAGCAACACGCCGCGAGCGGACTTTAACGCACGAACGGCCGTGCGCGCCACGTCGTGCGAAAGCAACCGCAGCGCGCGAGCTTGTGTTGTGCCTGTACGCGGGAGGCGCGATTAAAGTATCAATCATTCGTGTGCTACAATTTTATAATCATGTGTCCTTAATATATCAATACTTATATAATTGCATAATAAAATATAATATTACAATATAAACATTATATTTCGTTATATGAGCTTAAAAATTAACATAATTGTAATAACTGAGCATTATGCACCTTCTATTACAGAAACACTAAAAGTATTCCCACGCAAACACTCCAATGCGTGTGATCCGTTATTAGAGACGGCATTCATGCATGAGTACTTTAAAAGTAAAAATATATACACGGACAACAGCAACACTTTATACAAAGGCATCAATCCAGATATCAATGACGAATATATGTTTATTTACTAAGACGAAAGTTATTTATTGCGCTGCCCGTCTGTCGGAGGTACCGCCGAGAGCGAAAGCAACATGCCGCGAGCCGACTTTCGCATCGCCCGTACGCCGGAGGTACCGCCGAGAGCGAAAGCAACACGCCGCGAGCCGACTTTATCGTGCTATCCGATCGGAGGTACCGCCCGAGCGAGCGTCCGGAGGTACCGCCGAGAGAGAAAGCAACACGCCGCGAGCCGACTTTCGCATCGCCCGTACGCCGGAGGTACCGCCGAGAGCGAAAGCAACACGCCGCGAGCCGACTTTATCGTGCGACACCGTCGGAGGTACCGCCCGAGCCCGTCGGAGGTACCGCCGAGAACGAAAGCAACACGCCGCGCGCGGACTTTATCGTGCCATCCGGTCGGAGGTACCGCCCGAGCGAGCGTCCGGAGGTACCGACGAGAACGAAAGCAACACGCCGCGCGCGGACTTTATCGTGCTATCCGGTCGGAGGTACCGCCGAGAGCGAAAGCAACACGCCGCGAGCCGACTTTCGCATCGCCCGTACGCCGGAGGTACCGCCGAGAGCGAAAGCAACACGCCGCGAGCCGACTTTATCGTGCGACACCGTCGGAGGTACCGCCCGAGCCCGTCGGAGGTACCGCCGAGAACGAAAGCAACACGCCGCGCGCGGACTTTATCGTGCCATCCGGTCGGAGGTACCGCCGAGCGAGCGTCGTGCCGCCGAGCGAAACGCCGCACGCCGCGCGGACTTTATCGTGCTATCCGGTCAGAGGTACCGCCGAGAGCGAAAGCAACACGCCGCGAGCCGACTTTCGCATCGCCCGTACGCCGGAGGTACCGCCGAGAGCGAAAGCAACACGCCGCGAGCCGACTTTATCGTGCGACACCGTCGGAGGTACCGCCCGAGCCCGTCGGAGGTACCGCCGAGAACGAAAGCAACACGCCGCGCGCGGACTTTATCGTGCCATCCGGTCGGAGGTACCGCCCGAGCGAGCGTCCGGAGGTACCGCCGAGAGCGAAAGCAACACGCCGCGAGCCGACTTTATCGCACGACACCGTCGAGGTACCGCCGAGAACGCAAGCACGCCGCGAGCCGACTTTATCGTGCGACACCGTCGGAGGTACCGCTCGAGCCCGTCGGAGGTACCGCCGAGAACGAAAGCAACACGCCGCGCGCGGACTTTATCGTGCATCCGGTCGGAGGTACAGCCCGAGCGAGCGTCGGAGGTACCGCCGAGAACGAAAGCAACACGCCGCGCGCGGACTTTATCGTGCTATCCGGTCGGAGGTACAGCGAGCAGCGTCCGGAGGTACCGCCAGAGCGAAAGCAACACGCCGCGCGCGGACTTTATCGTGCTATCCGGTCGTGCGCCGCCGTCGCGAAAGCAACACGCCGCGAGCCGACTTTTGCACGCCCGTACGCCGGAGGTACCGCCGAGAGCGAAAGCAACACGCCGCGAGCCGACTTTAATCGCCCGAACGCCGGAGGTACCGCCGAGCGAAAGCAACACGCCGCGAGCCGACTTTTGCACGCCGAACGCCGGAGGTACCGCCGAGAGCGGCAACACGCCGCGAGCCGACTTTGCATCGCCGGCGTGGAGGTACGCCGAGCGAAAGCAACACGCCGCGAGCCGACTTTATCTTGCGACACCGTCGGAGCACCGCTCGAGCCCGTCGGAGGTACCGCGCGAGAACGAAAGCAACACGCCGCGCGCGGACTTTATCGTGCCATCCGGTCGGAGGTACCGCCCGAGCGACGTCCGGAGGTACCGCCGAGCAGAAAGCAACACGCCGCGATCCGACTTTATCGTGCGACACCGTCGGAGGTACCGCCGAGAACGAAAGCAACACGCCGCGAGCCGACTTTATCGTGCGACACCGTCGAGAACACCGCTCGAGCCCGTCAGTGCCGCCGAGAACAAGCAACACGCCGCGCGCGGACTTTATCGTGCTATCCGGTCGGAGGTACAGCCCGAGCGATCCGGAAGGTACCGCCGAGAACGAAAGCAACACGCCGCGCGCGGACTTTATCGTGCTATCCGGTCGGAGGTACAGCCCGAGCGAGCGTCCGGAGGTACCGCCGAGAACGAAAGCAACACGCCGCGCGCGGACTTTATCGTGCTATCCGGTCGGAGGTACCGCCGAGAGCGAAAGCAACACGCCGCGAGCCGACTTTTGCATCGCCCGTACGCCGGAGGTACCGCCGAGAGCGAAAGCAACACGCCGCGAGCCGACTTTTGCATCGCCCGTACGCCGGAGGTACCGCCGAGAGCGAAAGCAACACGCCGCGAGCCGACTTTTGCATCGCCCGTACGCCGGAGGTACCGCCGAGCGCGAAAGCAACACGCCGCGAGCCGACTTTTGCATCGCCCGTACGCCGGAGGTACCGCCGAGAACGAAAGCAACACGCCGCGAGCCGACTTTATCGTGCGACACCGTCGGAGGTACCGCTCGAGCCCGTCGGAGGTACCGCCGAGAACGAAAGCAACACGCCGCGCGCGGACTTTATCGTGCTATCCGGTCGGAGGTACCGCCGAGAGCGAAAGCAACACGCCGCGAGCCGACTTTATCGTGCGACACCGTCGGAGGTACCGCCCGAGCGAGCGTCCGGAGGTACCGCCGAGCGAAAGCAACACGCCGCGAGCCGACTTTGCATCGCCCGTACGCCGGAGGTACCGCCGAGAGCGAAAGCAACACGCCGCGAGCCGACTTTATCGTGCGACACCGTCGGAGGTACCGCTCGAGCCCGTCGGAGGTACCGCCGAGAACGAAAGCAACACGCCGCGCGCGGACTTTATCGTGCTATCCGGTCGGAGGTACCGCCGAGCGAAAGCAACACGCCGCTAGCCGACTTTATCGTGCGACACCGTCGGAGGTACCGCCCGAGCGAGCGTCCGGAGGTACCGCCGAGAGAGAAAGCAACACGCCGCGAGCCGACTTTCGCATCGCCCGTACGCCGGAGGTACCTCCGAGAGCGAAAGCAACACGCCGCGAGCCGACTTTATCGTGCGACACCGTCGGAGGTACCGCTCGAGCCCGTCGGAGGTACCGCCGAGAACGAAAGCAACACGCCGCGCGCGGACTTTATCGTGCTATCCGGTCGGAGGTACAGCCCGAGCGAGCGTCCGGAGGTACCGCCGAGAACGAAAGCAACACGCCGCGCGCGGACTTTATCGTGCTATCCGGTCGGAGGTACAGCCCGAGCGAGCGTCCGGAGGTACCGCCGAGAACGAAAGCAACACGCCGCGCGCGGACTTTATCGTGCTATCCGGTCGGAGGTACCGCCGAGAGCGAAAGCAACACGCCGCGAGCCGACTTTCGCATCGCCCGTACGCCGGAGGTACCGCCGAGAGCGAAAGCAACACGCCGCGAGCCGACTTTCGCATCGCCGCCCGGAGGTACCGCCGAGAGCGAAAGCAACACGCCGCGAGCCGACTTTTGCATCGCCCGTACGCCGGAGGTACCGCCGAGAGCGAAAGCAACACGCCGCGAGCCGACTTTTGCATCGCCCGTACGCCGGAGGTACCGCCGAGAGCGAAAGCAACACGCCGCGAGCCGACTTTATCGTGCGACACCGTCGGAGGTACCGCCGAGAACGAAAGCAACACGCCGCGCGCGGACTTTATCGTGCTATCCGATCGGAGGTACCGCCCGAGCGAGCGTCCGGAGGTACCGCCGAGAGCGAAAGCAACACGCCGCGAGCCGACTTTATCGTGCGACACCGTCGGAGGTACCGCCGAGAACGAAAGCAACACGCCGCGAGCCGACTTTATCGTTATCCGGTCGGAGGTACCGCCGAGAGCGAAAGCAACACGCCGCGAGCCGACTTTCGCATCGCCCGTACGCCGGAGGTACCGCCGAGAGCGAAAGCAACACGCCGCGAGCCGACTTTATCGTGCCACCGGTCAGGTACCGCCCGAGCGAGCGTCGGAGGTACCGCCGAGAGCGAAAGCAACACGCCGCGAGCCGACTTTATCGTCGCCCGTACGCCGGAGGTACCGCCGAGAGCGAAAGCAACACGCCGCGAGCCGACTTTATCGTGCGACACCGTCGGAGGTACCGCTCGAGCCCGTCGGAGGTACCGCCGAGAGCAAAGCAACACGCCGCGCGCGGACTTTATCGTGCTATCCGGTCGGAGGTACAGCCCGAGCGAGCGTCCGGAGGTACCGCCGAGAACGAAAGCAACACGCCGCGCGCGGACTTTATCGTGCTATCCGGTCGGAGGTACCGCCCGAGCGAGCGTCCGGAGGTACCGCCGAGAACGAAAGCAACACGCCGCGCGCGGACTTTATCGTGCTATCCGGTCGGAGGTACCGCCCGAGCGAGCGTCCGGAGGTACCGCCGAGAGCGAAAGCAACACGCCGCGAGCCGACTTTTGCATCGCCCGTACGCCGGAGGTACCGCCGAGAGCGAAAGCAACACGCCGCGAGCCGACTTTTGCATCGCCCGTACGCCGGAGGTACCGCCGAGAGCGAAAGCAACACGCCGCGAGCCGACTTTTGCATCGCCCGTACGCCGGAGGTACCGCCGAGAGCGAAAGCAACACGCCGCGAGCCGACTTTATCGTGCGACACCGTCGGAGGTACCGCTCGAGCCCGTCGGAGGTACCGCCGAGAACGAAAGCAACACGCCGCGCGCGGACTTTATCGTGCTATCCGGTCGGAGGTACCGCCGAGGCGAAGCAACACGCCGCGAGCCGACTTTATCGTGCGACACCGTCGGAGGTACCGCCCGAGCGAGCGTCCGGAGGTACCGCCGAGAGCGAAAGCAACACGCCGCGAGCCGACTTTTGCATCGCCCGTACGCCGGAGGTACCGCCGAGAGCGAAAGCAACACGCCGCGAGCCGACTTTATCGTGCGACACCGTCAGGTACCGCTCGAGCCGTCGGAGGTACCGCCGAGAACGAAAGCAACACGCCGCGCGCGGACTTTATCGTGCTATCCGGTCGGAGGTACCGCCGAGAGCGAAAGCAACACGCCGCTAGCCGACTTTATCGTGCGACACCGTCGAGGTACCGCCCGAGCGGAGTACCGCCGAGAGAAAAGCAACACGCCGCGAGCCGACTTTGCATCGCCCGTACGCCGGAGGTACCGCCGAGAGCGAAAGCAACACGCCGCGAGCCGACTTTATCGTGCGACACCGTCGGAGGTACCGCTCGAGCCCGTCGGAGGTACCGCCGAGAACGAAAGCAACACGCCGCGCGCGGACTTTATCGTGCTATCCGGTCGGAGGTACAGCCCGAGCGAGCGTCCGGAGGTACCGCCGAGAACGAAAGCAACACGCCGCGCGCGGACTTTATCGTGCTATCCGGTCGGAGGTACAGCCCGAGCGAGCGTCCGGAGGTACCGCCGAGAACGAAAGCAACACGCCGCGCGCGGACTTTATCGTGCTATCCGGTCGGAGGTACCGCCGAGCGCGAAAGCAACACGCCGCGAGCCGACTTTCGCATCGCCCGTACGCCGGAGGTACCGCCGAGAGCGAAAGCAACACGCCGCGAGCCGACTTTCGCATCGCCCGTACGCCGGAGGTACCGCCGAGAGCGAAAGCAACACGCCGCGAGCCGACTTTTGCATCGCCCGTACGCCGGAGGTACCGCCGAGAGCGAAAGCAACACGCCGCGAGCCGACTTTTGCATCGCCCGTACGCCGGAGGTACCGCCGAGAGCGAAAGCAACACGCCGCGAGCCGACTTTATCGTGCGACACCGTCGGAGGTACCGCCGAGAACGAAAGCAACACGCCGCGCGCGGACTTTATCGTGCTATCCGATCGGAGGTACCGCCCGAGCGAGCGTCCGGAGGTACCGCCGAGAACGAAAGCAACACGCCGCTATCCGACTTTATCGTGCGACACCGTCGGAGGTACCGCCGAGAACGAAAGCAACACGCCGCGCGCGGACTTTATCGTGCTATCCGGTCGGAGGTACCGCCGAGAGCGAAAGCAACACGCCGCGAGCCGACTTTCGCATCGCCCGTACGCCGGAGGTACCGCCGAGAGCGAAAGCAACACGCCGCTAGCCGACTTTATCGTGCGACACCGTCGGAGGTACCGCCCGAGCGAGCGTCCGGAGGTACCGCCGAGAGCGAAAGCAACACGCCGCGAGCCGACTTTTGCATCGCCCGTACGCCGGAGGTACCGCCGAGAGCGAAAGCAACACGCCGCGAGCCGACTTTATCGTGCGACACCGTCGGAGGTACCGCTCGAGCCCGTCGGAGGTACCGCCGAGAACGAAAGCAACACGCCGCGCGCGGACTTTATCGTGCTATCCGGTCGGAGGTACAGCCCGAGCGAGCGTCCGGAGGTACCGCCGAGAACGAAAGCAACACGCCGCGCGCGGACTTTATCGTGCTATCCGGTCGGAGGTACAGCCCGAGCGAGCGTCCGGAGGTACCGCCGAGAACGAAAGCAACACGCCGCGCGCGGACTTTATCGTGCTATCCGGTCGGAGGTACCGCCGAGAGCGAAAGCAACACGCCGCGAGCCGACTTTCGCATCGCCCGTACGCCGGAGGTACCGCCGAGAGCGAAAGCAACACGCCGCGAGCCGACTTTCGCATCGCCCGTACGCCGGAGGTACCGCCGAGAGCGAAAGCAACACGCCGCGAGCCGACTTTTGCATCGCCCGTACGCCGGAGGTACCGCCGAGAGCGAAAGCAACACGCCGCGAGCCGACTTTTGCATCGCCCGTACGCCGGAGGTACCGCCGAGAGCGAAAGCAACACGCCGCGAGCCGACTTTATCGTGCGACACCGTCGGAGGTACCGCCGAGAACGAAAGCAACACGCCGCGCGCGGACTTTATCGTGCTATCCGATCGGAGGTACCGCCCGAGCGAGCGTCCGGAGGTACCGCCGAGAACGAAAGCAACACGCCGCTATCCGACTTTATCGTGCGACACCGTCGGAGGTACCGCCGAGAACGAAAGCAACACGCCGCGCGCGGACTTTATCGTGCTATCCGGTCGGAGGTACCGCCGAGAGCGAAAGCAACACGCCGCGAGCCGACTTTCGCATCGCCCGTACGCCGGAGGTACCGCCGAGAGCGAAAGCAACACGCCGCGAGCCGACTTTATCGTGCGACACCGTCGGAGGTATCGCCCGTGCCCGTCGGAGGTACCGCCGAGCCGGTCGGAGGTACCGCCGAGCCCGTCGGTGTTCCTTACAAGTATCCGTTTTCGACCATCGGGACGCCCGATTTTGTCTAACGTCATCTCTTTTTCTTTGATTCATCCCGTCTGTGCGGTCGTTTTGTCGCTGTCGACCCGTTGGGGTCGATCATCGTAAGCCGATCGTTCGCAGCGACTAAGTCCCGTTCGCCTCGTTTCATCGGCGCTCGCGCCCATAAGCGGCCGTGCGTAAGACCGTGCGTCGCCGACCGCTTGGCCGGCCGGTTGGGTACTATAAGAGGTGCGGTGCGCTCGGCGAGCGAGCGTTGTCGGATCGTCGTGCGGGTGCGTTTGGCGTGCTTCGCACGTTCAGTACGATGTGTCTCGGCTCTCCTGAGTCGTGCCGCATTATTAGAAATTATATTTCTAGACACAGCATTGCCACGAGTCGGCGTCGTAAGACCGAAT
>JAECZD010000050.1:45420-50420 GCA_024349325.1 Pogonomyrmex californicus
TGCGCGCCACGTCGTGCGAAAGCAACACGCCGCGAGCGGACTTTAACGCACGAACGGCCGTGCGCGCCACGTCGTGCGAAAGCAACACGCCGCGAGCGGACTTTAACGCACGAACGGCCGTGCGCGCCACGTCGTGCGAAAGCAACACGCCGCGAGCGGACTTTAACGCACGAACGGCCGTGCGCGCCACGTCGTGCGAAAGCAACACGCCGCGAGCGGACTTTAACGCACGAACGGCCGTGCGCGCCACGTCGTGCGAAAGCAACACGCCGCGAGCGGACTTTAACGCACGAACGGCCGTGCGCGCCACGTCGTGCGAAAGCAACACGCCGCGAGCGGACTTTAACGCACGAACGGCCGTGCGCGCCACGTCGTGCGAAAGCAACACGCCGCGAGCGGACTTTAACGCACGAACGGCCGTGCGCGCCACGTCGTGCGAAAGCAACACGCCGCGAGCGGACTTTAACGCACGAACGGCCGTGCGCGCCACGTCGTGCGAAAGCAACACGCCGCGAGCGGACTTTAACGCACGAACGGCCGTGCGCGCCACGTCGTGCGAAAGCAACACGCCGCGAGCGGACTTTAACGCACGAACGGCCGTGCGCGCCACGTCGTGCGAAAGCAACACGCCGCGAGCGGACTTTAACGCACGAACGGCCGTGCGCGCCACGTCGTGCGAAAGCAACACGCCGCGAGCGGACTTTAACGCACGAACGGCCGTGCGCGCCACGTCGTGCGAAAGCAACACGCCGCGAGCGGACTTTAACGCACGAACGGCCGTGCGCGCCACGTCGAGCGAAAGCAACACGCCGCGAGCGGACTTTAACGCACGAACGGCCGTGCGCGCCACGTCGTGCGAAAGCAACACGCAGCGCGCGAGCTTGTGTTGTGCCTGTACGCGGAGGCGCGATTAAAGTATCAATCATTCGTGTGCTACAATTTTATAATCATGTGTCCTTAATATATCAATACTTATATAATTGCATAATAAAATATAATATTACAATATAAACATTATATTTCGTTATATGAGCTTAAAAATTAACATAATTGTAATAACTGAGCATTATGCACCTTCTATTACAGAAACACTAAAAGTATTCCCACGCAAACACTCCAATGCGTGTGATCCGTTATTAGAGACGGCATTCATGCATGAGTACTTTAAAAGTAAAAATATATACACGGACAACAGCAACACTTTATACAAAGGCATCAATCCAGATATCAATGACGAATATATGTTTATTTACTAAGACGAAAGTTATTTATTGCGCTGCCCGTCTGTCGGAGGTACCGCCGAGAGCGAAAGCAACATGCCGCGAGCCGACTTTCGCATCGCCCGTACGCCGGAGGTACCGCCGAGAGCGAAAGCAACACGCCGCGAGCCGACTTTATCGTGCTATCCGATCGGAGGTACCGCCCGAGCGAGCGTCCGGAGGTACCGCCGAGAGAGAAAGCAACACGCCGCGAGCCGACTTTCGCATCGCCCGTACGCCGGAGGTACCGCCGAGAGCGAAAGCAACACGCCGCGAGCCGACTTTATCGTGCGACACCGTCGGAGGTACCGCCCGAGCCCGTCGGAGGTACCGCCGAGAACGAAAGCAACACGCCGCGCGCGGACTTTATCGTGCCATCCGGTCGGAGGTACCGCCCGAGCGAGCGTCCGGAGGTACCGACGAGAACGAAAGCAACACGCCGCGCGCGGACTTTATCGTGCTATCCGGTCGGAGGTACCGCCGAGAGCGAAAGCAACACGCCGCGAGCCGACTTTCGCATCGCCCGTACGCCGGAGGTACCGCCGAGAGCGAAAGCAACACGCCGCGAGCCGACTTTATCGTGCGACACCGTCGGAGGTACCGCCCGAGCCCGTCGGAGGTACCGCCGAGAACGAAAGCAACACGCCGCGCGCGGACTTTATCGTGCCATCCGGTCGGAGGTACCGCCCGAGCGAGCGTCCGGAGGTACCGCCGAGAGCGAAAGCAACACGCCGCGCGCGGACTTTATCGTGCTATCCGGTCGGAGGTACCGCCGAGAGCGAAAGCAACACGCCGCGAGCCGACTTTCGCATCGCCCGTACGCCGGAGGTACCGCCGAGAGCGAAAGCAACACGCCGCGAGCCGACTTTATCGTGCGACACCGTCGGAGGTACCGCCCGAGCCCGTCGGAGGTACCGCCGAGAACGAAAGCAACACGCCGCGCGCGGACTTTATCGTGCCATCCGGTCGGAGGTACCGCCCGAGCGAGCGTCCGGAGGTACCGCCGAGAGCGAAAGCAACACGCCGCGATCCGACTTTATCGTGCGACACCGTCGGAGGTACCGCCGAGAACGAAAGCAACACGCCGCGAGCCGACTTTATCGTGCGACACCGTCGGAGGTACCGCTCGAGCCCGTCGGAGGTACCGCCGAGAACGAAAGCAACACGCCGCGCGCGGACTTTATCGTGCTATCCGGTCGGAGGTACAGCCCGAGCGAGCGTCCGGAGGTACCGCCGAGAACGAAAGCAACACGCCGCGCGCGGACTTTATCGTGCTATCCGGTCGGAGGTACAGCCCGAGCGAGCGTCCGGAGGTACCGCCGAGAACGAAAGCAACACGCCGCGCGCGGACTTTATCGTGCTATCCGGTCGGAGGTACCGCCGAGAGCGAAAGCAACACGCCGCGAGCCGACTTTAGCATCGCCCGTACGCCGGAGGTACCGCCGAGAGCGAAAGCAACACGCCGCGAGCCGACTTTTGCATCGCCCGTACGCCGGAGGTACCGCCGAGAGCGAAAGCAACACGCCGCGAGCCGACTTTATCGCCCGTACGCCGGAGGTACCGCCGAGAGCGAAAGCAACACGCCGCGAGCCGACTTTTGCATCGCCCGTACGCCGGAGGTACCGCCGAGAGCGAAAGCAACACGCCGCGAGCCGACTTTATCGTGCGACACCGTCGGAGGTACCGCTCGAGCCCGTCGGAGGTACCGCCGAGAACGAAAGCAACACGCCGCGCGCGGACTTTATCGTGCCATCCGGTCGGAGGTACCGCCCGAGCGAGCGTCCGGAGGTACCGCCGAGAGCGAAAGCAACACGCCGCGAGCCGACTTTATCGTGCGACACCGTCGGAGGTACCGCCGAGAGCGAAAGCAACACGCCGCGAGCCGACTTTATCGTGCGACACCGTCGGAGGTACCGCTCGAGCCCGTCGGAGGTACCGCCGAGAACGAAAGCAACACGCCGCGCGCGGACTTTATCGTGCATCCGGTCGGAGGTACAGCCCGAGCGAGCGTCGGAGGTACCGCCGAGAACGAAAGCAACACGCCGCGCGCGGACTTTATCGTGCTATCCGGTCGGAGGTACAGCCCGAGCGAGCGTCCGGAGGTACCGCCGAGAACGAAAGCAACACGCCGCGCGCCGACTTTATCGTGCTATCCGGTCGGAGGTACCGCCGAGAGCGAAAGCAACACGCCGCGAGCCGACTTTTGCATCGCCCGTACGCCGGAGGTACCGCCGAGAGCGAAAGCAACACGCCGCGAGCCGACTTTTGCATCGCCCGTACGCCGGAGGTACCGCCGAGAGCGAAAGCAACACGCCGCGAGCCGACTTTATCGCCCGTACGCCGGAGGTACCGCCGAGAGCGAAAGCAACACGCCGCGAGCCGACTTTTGCATCGCCCGTACGCCGGAGGTACCGCCGAGAGCGAAAGCAACACGCCGCGAGCCGACTTTACACCGTCCCGCGAGCCGTCGGAGGTACCGCCGAGAGCGAAAGCAACACGCCGCGAGCGGACTTTATTGCATCGTACGCCGGAGCGTACCGCCGAGACGAAAGCAACACGCCGCGAGCCGACTTTATCGTGCGACCCCGTCGGAGGTACCGCTCGAGCCCGTCGGAGGTACCGCCGAGAACGAAAGCAACACGCCGCGCGCGGACTTTATCGTGCTATCCGGTCGGAGGTACCGCCGAGAGCGAAAGCAACACGCCGCGAGCCGACTTTGCGCATCGCCGCCCGTACGTCCGGAGGTACCGCCGAGAGCGAAAGCAACACGCCGCGAGCCGACTTTCGCATCGCCCGTACGCCGGAGGTACCGCCGAGAGCGAAAGCAACACGCCGCGAGCCGACTTTATCGTACGCCGGATCGCGCCGCGAGCCGACTTTTGCATCGCCCGTACGCCGGAGGTACCGCCGAGAGCGAAAGCAACACGCCGCGAGCCGACTTTATCGTGCGACACCGTCGGAGGTACCGCCGAGAACGAAAGCAACACGCCGCGCGCGGACTTTATCGTGCTATCCGATCGGAGGTACCGCCCGAGCGAGCGTCCGGAGGTACCGCCGAGAACGAAAGCAACACGCCGCTATCCGACTTTATCGTGCGACACCGTCGGAGGTACCGCCGAGAACGAAAGCAACACGCCGCGCGCGGACTTTATCGTGCTATCCGGTCGGAGGTACCGCCGAGAGCGAAAGCAACACGCCGCGAGCCGACTTTCGCATCGCCCGTACGCCGGAGGTACCGCCGAGAGCGAAAGCAACACGCCGCGAGCCGACTTTATCGTGCGACACCGTCGGAGGTATCGCCCGTGCCCGTCGGAGGTACCGCCGAGCCGGTCGGAGGTACCGCCGAGCCCGTCGGTGTTCCTTACAAGTATCCGTTTTCGACCATCGGGACGCCCGATTTTGTCTAACGTCATCTCTTTTTCTTTGATTCATCCCGTCTGTGCGGTCGTTTTGTCGCTGTCGACCCGTTGGGGTCGATCATCGTAAGCCGATCGTTCGCAGCGACTAAGTCCCGTTCGCCTCGTTTCATCGGCGCTCGCGCCCATAAGCGGCCGTGCGTAAGACCGTGCGTCGCCGACCGCTTGGCCGGCCGGTTGGGTACTATAAGAGGTGCGGTGCGCTCGGCGAGCGAGCGTTGTCGGATCGTCGTGCGGGTGCGTTTGGCGTGCTTCGCACGTTCAGTACGATGTGTCTCGGCTCTCCTGAGTCGTGCCGCATTATTAGAAATTATATTTCTAGACA
>JAECZD010000050.1:60420-67920 GCA_024349325.1 Pogonomyrmex californicus
GTGCGAAAGCAACACGCCGCGAGCGGACTTTAACGCACGAACGGCCGTGCGCGCCACGTCGTGCGAAAGCAACACGCCGCGAGCGGACTTTAACGCACGAACGGCCGTGCGCGCCACGTCGTGCGAAAGCAACACGCCGCGAGCGGACTTTAACGCACGAACGGCCGTGCGCGCCACGTCGTGCGAAAGCAACACGCCGCGAGCGGACTTTAACGCACGAACGGCCGTGCGCGCCACGTCGTGCGAAAGCAACACGCCGCGAGCGGACTTTAACGCACGAACGGCCGTGCGCGCCACGTCGTGCGAAAGCAACACGCCGCGAGCGGACTTTAACGCACGAACGGCCGTGCGCGCCACGTCGTGCGAAAGCAACACGCCGCGAGCGGACTTTAACGCACGAACGGCCGTGCGCGCCACGTCGTGCGAAAGCAACACGCCGCGAGCGGACTTTAACGCACGAACGGCCGTGCGCGCCACGTCGTGCGAAAGCAACACGCCGCGAGCGGACTTTAACGCACGAACGGCCGTGCGCGCCACGTCGTGCGAAAGCAACACGCCGCGAGCGGACTTTAACGCACGAACGGCCGTGCGCGCCACGTCGTGCGAAAGCAACACGCCGCGAGCGGACTTTAACGCACGAACGGCCGTGCGCGCCACGTCGTGCGAAAGCAACACGCCGCGAGCGGACTTTAACGCACGAACGGCCGTGCGCGCCACGTCGTGCGAAAGCAACACGCCGCGAGCGGACTTTAACGCACGAACGGCCGTGCGCGCCACGTCGTGCGAAAGCAACACGCCGCGAGCGGACTTTAACGCACGAACGGCCGTGCGCGCCACGTCGTGCGAAAGCAACCGCAGCGCGCGAGCTTGTGTTGTGCCTGTACGCGGGAGGCGCGATTAAAGTATCAATCATTCGTGTGCTACAATTTTATAATCATGTGTCCTTAATATATCAATACTTATATAATTGCATAATAAAATATAATATTACAATATAAACATTATATTTCGTTATATGAGCTTAAAAATTAACATAATTGTAATAACTGAGCATTATGCACCTTCTATTACAGAAACACTAAAAGTATTCCCACGCAAACACTCCAATGCGTGTGATCCGTTATTAGAGACGGCATTCATGCATGAGTACTTTAAAAGTAAAAATATATACACGGACAACAGCAACACTTTATACAAAGGCATCAATCCAGATATCAATGACGAATATATGTTTATTTACTAAGACGAAAGTTATTTATTGCGCTGCCCGTCTGTCGGAGGTACCGCCGAGAGCGAAAGCAACATGCCGCGAGCCGACTTTCGCATCGCCCGTACGCCGGAGGTACCGCCGAGAGCGAAAGCAACACGCCGCGAGCCGACTTTATCGTGCTATCCGATCGGAGGTACCGCCCGAGCGAGCGTCCGGAGGTACCGCCGAGAGAGAAAGCAACACGCCGCGAGCCGACTTTCGCATCGCCCGTACGCCGGAGGTACCTCCGAGAGCGAAAGCAACACGCCGCGAGCCGACTTTATCGTGCGACACCGTCGGAGGTACCGCCCGAGCCCGTCGGAGGTACCGCCGAGAACGAAAGCAACACGCCGCGCGCGGACTTTATCGTGCCATCCGGTCGGAGGTACCGCCCGAGCGAGCGTCCGGAGGTACCGACGAGAACGAAAGCAACACGCCGCGCGCGGACTTTATCGTGCTATCCGGTCGGAGGTACCGCCGAGAGCGAAAGCAACACGCCGCGAGCCGACTTTCGCATCGCCCGTACGCCGGAGGTACCGCCGAGAGCGAAAGCAACACGCCGCGAGCCGACTTTATCGTGCGACACCGTCGGAGGTACCGCCCGAGCCCGTCGGAGGTACCGCCGAGAACGAAAGCAACACGCCGCGCGCGGACTTTATCGTGCCATCCGGTCGGAGGTACCGCCCGAGCGAGCGTCCGGAGGTACCGCCGAGAGCGAAAGCAACACGCCGCGCGCGGACTTTATCGTGCTATCCGGTCAGAGGTACCGCCGAGAGCGAAAGCAACACGCCGCGAGCCGACTTTCGCATCGCCCGTACGCCGGAGGTACCGCCGAGAGCGAAAGCAACACGCCGCGAGCCGACTTTATCGTGCGACACCGTCGGAGGTACCGCCCGAGCCCGTCGGAGGTACCGCCGAGAACGAAAGCAACACGCCGCGCGCGGACTTTATCGTGCCATCCGGTCGGAGGTACCGCCCGAGCGAGCGTCCGGAGGTACCGCCGAGAGCGAAAGCAACACGCCGCGATCCGACTTTATCGTGCGACACCGTCGGAGGTACCGCCGAGAACGAAAGCAACACGCCGCGAGCCGACTTTATCGTGCGACACCGTCGGAGGTACCGCTCGAGCCCGTCGGAGGTACCGCCGAGAACGAAAGCAACACGCCGCGCGCGGACTTTATCGTGCTATCCGGTCGGAGGTACAGCCCGAGCGAGCGTCCGGAGGTACCGCCGAGAACGAAAGCAACACGCCGCGCGCGGACTTTATCGTGCTATCCGGTCGGAGGTACAGCCCGAGCGAGCGTCCGGAGGTACCGCCGAGAACGAAAGCAACACGCCGCGCGCGGACTTTATCGTGCTATCCGGTCGGAGGTACCGCCGAGAGCGAAAGCAACACGCCGCGAGCCGACTTTTGCATCGCCCGTACGCCGGAGGTACCGCCGAGAGCGAAAGCAACACGCCGCGAGCCGACTTTTGCATCGCCCGTACGCCGGAGGTACCGCCGAGAGCGAAAGCAACACGCCGCGAGCCGACTTTTGCATCGCCCGTACGCCGGAGGTACCGCCGAGAGCGAAAGCAACACGCCGCGAGCCGACTTTTGCATCGCCCGTACGCCGGAGGTACCGCCGAGAGCGAAAGCAACACGCCGCGAGCCGACTTTATCTTGCGACACCGTCGGAGGTACCGCTCGAGCCCGTCGGAGGTACCGCCGAGAACGAAAGCAACACGCCGCGCGCGGACTTTATCGTGCCATCCGGTCGGAGGTACCGCCCGAGCGAGCGTCCGGAGGTACCGCCGAGAGCGAAAGCAACACGCCGCGATCCGACTTTATCGTGCGACACCGTCGGAGGTACCGCCGAGAACGAAAGCAACACGCCGCGAGCCGACTTTATCGTGCGACACCGTCGGAGGTACCGCTCGAGCCCGTCGGAGGTACCGCCGAGAACGAAAGCAACACGCCGCGCGCGGACTTTATCGTGCTATCCGGTCGGAGGTACAGCCCGAGCGAGCGTCCGGAGGTACCGCCGAGAACGAAAGCAACACGCCGCGCGCGGACTTTATCGTGCTATCCGGTCGGAGGTACAGCCCGAGCGAGCGTCCGGAGGTACCGCCGAGAACGAAAGCAACACGCCGCGCGCGGACTTTATCGTGCTATCCGGTCGGAGGTACCGCCGAGAGCGAAAGCAACACGCCGCGAGCCGACTTTTGCATCGCCCGTACGCCGGAGGTACCGCCGAGAGCGAAAGCAACACGCCGCGAGCCGACTTTTGCATCGCCCGTACGCCGGAGGTACCGCCGAGAGCGAAAGCAACACGCCGCGAGCCGACTTTTGCATCGCCCGTACGCCGGAGGTACCGCCGAGAGCGAAAGCAACACGCCGCGAGCCGACTTTTGCATCGCCCGTACGCCGGAGGTACCGCCGAGAGCGAAAGCAACACGCCGCGAGCCGACTTTATCTTGCGACACCGTCGGAGGTACCGCTCGAGCCCGTCGGAGGTACCGCCGAGAACGAAAGCAACACGCCGCGCGCGGACTTTATCGTGCTATCCGGTCGGAGGTACCGCCGAGAGCGAAAGCAACACGCCGCGAGCCGACTTTATCGTGCGACACCGTCGGAGGTACCGCCCGAGCGAGCGTCCGGAGGTACCGCCGAGAGCGAAAGCAACACGCCGCGAGCCGACTTTTGCATCGCCCGTACGCCGGAGGTACCGCCGAGAGCGAAAGCAACACGCCGCGAGCCGACTTTATCGTGCGACACCGTCGGAGGTACCGCTCGAGCCCGTCGGAGGTACCGCCGAGAACGAAAGCAACACGCCGCGCGCGGACTTTATCGTGCTATCCGGTCGGAGGTACCGCCGAGAGCGAAAGCAACACGCCGCTAGCCGACTTTATCGTGCGACACCGTCGGAGGTACCGCCCGAGCGAGCGTCCGGAGGTACCGCCGAGAGCGAAAGCAACACGCCGCGAGCCGACTTTTGCATCGCCCGTACGCCGGAGGTACCGCCGAGAGCGAAAGCAACACGCCGCGAGCCGACTTTATCGTGCGACACCGTCGGAGGTACCGCTCGAGCCCGTCGGAGGTACCGCCGAGAACGAAAGCAACACGCCGCGCGCGGACTTTATCGTGCTATCCGGTCGGAGGTACAGCCCGAGCGAGCGTCCGGAGGTACCGCCGAGAACGAAAGCAACACGCCGCGCGCGGACTTTATCGTGCTATCCGGTCGGAGGTACAGCCCGAGCGAGCGTCCGGAGGTACCGCCGAGAACGAAAGCAACACGCCGCGCGCGGACTTTATCGTGCTATCCGGTCGGAGGTACCGCCGAGAGCGAAAGCAACACGCCGCGAGCCGACTTTCGCATCGCCCGTACGCCGGAGGTACCGCCGAGAGCGAAAGCAACACGCCGCGAGCCGACTTTCGCATCGCCCGTACGCCGGAGGTACCGCCGAGAGCGAAAGCAACACGCCGCGAGCCGACTTTTGCATCGCCCGTACGCCGGAGGTACCGCCGAGAGCGAAAGCAACACGCCGCGAGCCGACTTTTGCATCGCCCGTACGCCGGAGGTACCGCCGAGAGCGAAAGCAACACGCCGCGAGCCGACTTTATCGTGCGACACCGTCGGAGGTACCGCCGAGAACGAAAGCAACACGCCGCGCGCGGACTTTATCGTGCTATCCGATCGGAGGTACCGCCCGAGCGAGCGTCCGGAGGTACCGCCGAGAACGAAAGCAACACGCCGCTATCCGACTTTATCGTGCGACACCGTCGGAGGTACCGCCGAGAACGAAAGCAACACGCCGCGCGCGGACTTTATCGTGCTATCCGGTCGGAGGTACCGCCGAGAGCGAAAGCAACACGCCGCGAGCCGACTTTCGCATCGCCCGTACGCCGGAGGTACCGCCGAGAGCGAAAGCAACACGCCGCTAGCCGACTTTATCGTGCGACACCGTCGGAGGTACCGCCCGAGCGAGCGTCCGGAGGTACCGCCGAGAGCGAAAGCAACACGCCGCGAGCCGACTTTTGCATCGCCCGTACGCCGGAGGTACCGCCGAGAGCGAAAGCAACACGCCGCGAGCCGACTTTATCGTGCGACACCGTCGGAGGTACCGCTCGAGCCCGTCGGAGGTACCGCCGAGAACGAAAGCAACACGCCGCGCGCGGACTTTATCGTGCTATCCGGTCGGAGGTACAGCCCGAGCGAGCGTCCGGAGGTACCGCCGAGAACGAAAGCAACACGCCGCGCGCGGACTTTATCGTGCTATCCGGTCGGAGGTACAGCCCGAGCGAGCGTCCGGAGGTACCGCCGAGAACGAAAGCAACACGCCGCGCGCGGACTTTATCGTGCTATCCGGTCGGAGGTACCGCCGAGAGCGAAAGCAACACGCCGCGAGCCGACTTTCGCATCGCCCGTACGCCGGAGGTACCGCCGAGAGCGAAAGCAACACGCCGCGAGCCGACTTTCGCATCGCCCGTACGCCGGAGGTACCGCCGAGAGCGAAAGCAACACGCCGCGAGCCGACTTTTGCATCGCCCGTACGCCGGAGGTACCGCCGAGAGCGAAAGCAACACGCCGCGAGCCGACTTTTGCATCGCCCGTACGCCGGAGGTACCGCCGAGAGCGAAAGCAACACGCCGCGAGCCGACTTTATCGTGCGACACCGTCGGAGGTACCGCCGAGAACGAAAGCAACACGCCGCGCGCGGACTTTATCGTGCTATCCGATCGGAGGTACCGCCCGAGCGAGCGTCCGGAGGTACCGCCGAGAACGAAAGCAACACGCCGCTATCCGACTTTATCGTGCGACACCGTCGGAGGTACCGCCGAGAACGAAAGCAACACGCCGCGCGCGGACTTTATCGTGCTATCCGGTCGGAGGTACCGCCGAGAGCGAAAGCAACACGCCGCGAGCCGACTTTCGCATCGCCCGTACGCCGGAGGTACCGCCGAGAGCGAAAGCAACACGCCGCGAGCCGACTTTATCGTGCGACACCGTCGGAGGTATCGCCCGTGCCCGTCGGAGGTACCGCCGAGCCGGTCGGAGGTACCGCCGAGCCCGTCGGTGTTCCTTACAAGTATCCGTTTTCGACCATCGGGACGCCCGATTTTGTCTAACGTCATCTCTTTTTCTTTGATTCATCCCGTCTGTGCGGTCGTTTTGTCGCTGTCGACCCGTTGGGGTCGATCATCGTAAGCCGATCGTTCGCAGCGACTAAGTCCCGTTCGCCTCGTTTCATCGGCGCTCGCGCCCATAAGCGGCCGTGCGTAAGACCGTGCGTCGCCGACCGCTTGGCCGGCCGGTTGGGTACTATAAGAGGTGCGGTGCGCTCGGCGAGCGAGCGTTGTCGGATCGTCGTGCGGGTGCGTTTGGCGTGCTTCGCACGTTCAGTACGATGTGTCTCGGCTCTCCTGAGTCGTGCCGCATTATTAGAAATTATATTTCTAGACACAGCATTGCCACGAGTCGGCGTCGTAAGACCGAATGGCTCCTATGTGGCGCGCACTGTTTATCAGTGTTGGCTGCGCGATCTTCCCTCGTTCGTAGACGAACGCGATCGGATGTATCGTTGCACTTACCGAGCATCGACTCCACCGTTACCGAGTGGCGGAAAGCGAGAGATCGCTCTTCACGCTTACTTGTAAACCGTAGCGAAAATTTTCGACCGTGCTTAAACGCACCGGCGACTCGTTCCTCGACGTCTGAGCATCGCGCCGTCGATCTAGCGTCAGGGCGAGGCGGCTATACGCCGCTACTTTGGGAGAATGAGAACAACACATGATCTTTATATAACAAATATGATCTTCATAAGATAATTTTAACGGAGTAGAGCTCCAACGAGCGTCTGTCTCCAGCTGTATATATTGCGATAAGAGAGTGTCGCCGACCGGCTTATGGGCGCCGGCGGTAATAACGGCACGTCGAGAGTATCTCGAACGAAGTGCGCCCGTCACGTTCGCGGACGTGATGGGGCGCGCGTCGCTCCACGCGAGCGACCGAACTCACGAAGTTCCCTGGTTGATCCTGCCAGTAGTCATATGCTTGTCTCAAAGATTAAGCCATGCATGTCTCAGTGCATGCCGAATTAAGGTGAAACCGCGAATGGCTCATTAAATCAGTTATGGTTCATTAGATTGTACCCACATTTACTTGGATAACTGTGGTAATTCTAGAGCTAATACATGCAAAACAGAGTCCCGACCAGTGATGGGAGGGACGCTTTTATTAGATCAAAACCAATCGGTGGCGAGCGGTCTC
>JAECZD010000050.1:77920-82920 GCA_024349325.1 Pogonomyrmex californicus
ACGTCGTGCGAAAGCAACACGCCGCGAGCGGACTTTAACGCACGAACGGCCGTGCGCGCCACGTCGTGCGAAAGCAACTCGCAGCGCGCGAGCTTGTGTTGTGCCTGTACGCGGGAGGCGCGATTAAAGTATCAATCATTCGTGTGCTACAATTTTATAATCATGTGTCCTTAATATATCAATACTTATATAATTGCATAATAAAATATAATATTACAATATAAACATTATATTTCGTTATATGAGCTTAAAAATTAACATAATTGTAATAACTGAGCATTATGCACCTTCTATTACAGAAACACTAAAAGTATTCCCACGCAAACACTCCAATGCGTGTGATCCGTTATTAGAGACGGCATTCATGCATGAGTACTTTAAAAGTAAAAATATATACACGGACAACAGCAACACTTTATACAAAGGCATCAATCCAGATATCAATGACGAATATATGTTTATTTACTAAGACGAAAGTTATTTATTGCGCTGCCCGTCTGTCGGAGGTACCGCCGAGAGCGAAAGCAACATGCCGCGAGCCGACTTTCGCATCGCCCGTACGCCGGAGGTACCGCCGAGAGCGAAAGCAACACGCCGCGAGCCGACTTTATCGTGCTATCCGATCGGAGGTACCGCCCGAGCGAGCGTCCGGAGGTACCGCCGAGAGAGAAAGCAACACGCCGCGAGCCGACTTTCGCATCGCCCGTACGCCGGAGGTACCGCCGAGAGCGAAAGCAACACGCCGCGAGCCGACTTTATCGTGCGACACCGTCGGAGGTACCGCCCGAGCCCGTCGGAGGTACCGCCGAGAACGAAAGCAACACGCCGCGCGCGGACTTTATCGTGCCATCCGGTCGGAGGTACCGCCCGAGCGAGCGTCCGGAGGTACCGACGAGAACGAAAGCAACACGCCGCGCGCGGACTTTATCGTGCTATCCGGTCGGAGGTACCGCCGAGAGCGAAAGCAACACGCCGCGAGCCGACTTTCGCATCGCCCGTACGCCGGAGGTACCGCCGAGAGCGAAAGCAACACGCCGCGAGCCGACTTTATCGTGCGACACCGTCGGAGGTACCGCCCGAGCCCGTCGGAGGTACCGCCGAGAACGAAAGCAACACGCCGCGCGCGGACTTTATCGTGCCATCCGGTCGGAGGTACCGCCCGAGCGAGCGTCCGGAGGTACCGCCGAGAGCGAAAGCAACACGCCGCGCGCGGACTTTATCGTGCTATCCGGTCAGAGGTACCGCCGAGAGCGAAAGCAACACGCCGCGAGCCGACTTTCGCATCGCCCGTACGCCGGAGGTACCGCCGAGAGCGAAAGCAACACGCCGCGAGCCGACTTTATCGTGCGACACCGTCGGAGGTACCGCCCGAGCCCGTCGGAGGTACCGCCGAGAACGAAAGCAACACGCCGCGCGCGGACTTTATCGTGCCATCCGGTCGGAGGTACCGCCCGAGCGAGCGTCCGGAGGTACCGCCGAGAGCGAAAGCAACACGCCGCGATCCGACTTTATCGTGCGACACCGTCGGAGGTACCGCCGAGAACGAAAGCAACACGCCGCGAGCCGACTTTATCGTGCGACACCGTCGGAGGTACCGCTCGAGCCCGTCGGAGGTACCGCCGAGAACGAAAGCAACACGCCGCGCGCGGACTTTATCGTGCTATCCGGTCGGAGGTACAGCCCGAGCGAGCGTCCGGAGGTACCGCCGAGAACGAAAGCAACACGCCGCGCGCGGACTTTATCGTGCTATCCGGTCGGAGGTACAGCCCGAGCGAGCGTCCGGAGGTACCGCCGAGAACGAAAGCAACACGCCGCGCGCGGACTTTATCGTGCTATCCGGTCGGAGGTACCGCCGAGAGCGAAAGCAACACGCCGCGAGCCGACTTTTGCATCGCCCGTACGCCGGAGGTACCGCCGAGAGCGAAAGCAACACGCCGCGAGCCGACTTTTGCATCGCCCGTACGCCGGAGGTACCGCCGAGAGCGAAAGCAACACGCCGCGAGCCGACTTTTGCATCGCCCGTACGCCGGAGGTACCGCCGAGAGCGAAAGCAACACGCCGCGAGCCGACTTTTGCATCGCCCGTACGCCGGAGGTACCGCCGAGAGCGAAAGCAACACGCCGCGAGCCGACTTTATCTTGCGACACCGTCGGAGGTACCGCTCGAGCCCGTCGGAGGTACCGCCGAGAACGAAAGCAACACGCCGCGCGCGGACTTTATCGTGCCATCCGGTCGGAGGTACCGCCCGAGCGAGCGTCCGGAGGTACCGCCGAGAGCGAAAGCAACACGCCGCGATCCGACTTTATCGTGCGACACCGTCGGAGGTACCGCCGAGAACGAAAGCAACACGCCGCGAGCCGACTTTATCGTGCGACACCGTCGGAGGTACCGCTCGAGCCCGTCGGAGGTACCGCCGAGAACGAAAGCAACACGCCGCGCGCGGACTTTATCGTGCTATCCGGTCGGAGGTACAGCCCGAGCGAGCGTCCGGAGGTACCGCCGAGAACGAAAGCAACACGCCGCGCGCGGACTTTATCGTGCTATCCGGTCGGAGGTACAGCCCGAGCGAGCGTCCGGAGGTACCGCCGAGAACGAAAGCAACACGCCGCGCGCGGACTTTATCGTGCTATCCGGTCGGAGGTACCGCCGAGAGCGAAAGCAACACGCCGCGAGCCGACTTTTGCATCGCCCGTACGCCGGAGGTACCGCCGAGAGCGAAAGCAACACGCCGCGAGCCGACTTTTGCATCGCCCGTACGCCGGAGGTACCGCCGAGAGCGAAAGCAACACGCCGCGAGCCGACTTTTGCATCGCCCGTACGCCGGAGGTACCGCCGAGAGCGAAAGCAACACGCCGCGAGCCGACTTTGCATCGCCCGTACGCCGGAGGTACCGCCGAGAGCGAAAGCAACACGCCGCGAGCCGACTTTATCTTGCGACACCGTCGGAGGTACCGCTCGAGCCCGTCGGAGGTACCGCCGAGAACGAAAGCAACACGCCGCGCGCGGACTTTATCGTGCTATCCGGTCGGAGGTACCGCCGAGAGCGAAAGCAACACGCCGCGAGCCGACTTTATCGTGCGACACCGTCGGAGGTACCGCCCGAGCGAGCGTCCGGAGGTACCGCCGAGAGCGAAAGCAACACGCCGCGAGCCGACTTTTGCATCGCCCGTACGCCGGAGGTACCGCCGAGAGCGAAAGCAACACGCCGCGAGCCGACTTTATCGTGCGACACCGTCGGAGGTACCGCTCGAGCCCGTCGGAGGTACCGCCGAGAACGAAAGCAACACGCCGCGCGCGGACTTTATCGTGCTATCCGGTCGGAGGTACCGCCGAGAGCGAAAGCAACACGCCGCTAGCCGACTTTATCGTGCGACACCGTCGGAGGTACCGCCCGAGCGAGCGTCCGGAGGTACCGCCGAGAGCGAAAGCAACACGCCGCGAGCCGACTTTTGCATCGCCCGTACGCCGGAGGTACCGCCGAGAGCGAAAGCAACACGCCGCGAGCCGACTTTATCGTGCGACACCGTCGGAGGTACCGCTCGAGCCCGTCGGAGGTACCGCCGAGAACGAAAGCAACACGCCGCGCGCGGACTTTATCGTGCTATCCGGTCGGAGGTACAGCCCGAGCGAGCGTCCGGAGGTACCGCCGAGAACGAAAGCAACACGCCGCGCGCGGACTTTATCGTGCTATCCGGTCGGAGGTACAGCCCGAGCGAGCGTCCGGAGGTACCGCCGAGAACGAAAGCAACACGCCGCGCGCGGACTTTATCGTGCTATCCGGTCGGAGGTACCGCCGAGAGCGAAAGCAACACGCCGCGAGCCGACTTTCGCATCGCCCGTACGCCGGAGGTACCGCCGAGAGCGAAAGCAACACGCCGCGAGCCGACTTTCGCATCGCCCGTACGCCGGAGGTACCGCCGAGAGCGAAAGCAACACGCCGCGAGCCGACTTTTGCATCGCCCGTACGCCGGAGGTACCGCCGAGAGCGAAAGCAACACGCCGCGAGCCGACTTTTGCATCGCCCGTACGCCGGAGGTACCGCCGAGAGCGAAAGCAACACGCCGCGAGCCGACTTTATCGTGCGACACCGTCGGAGGTACCGCCGAGAACGAAAGCAACACGCCGCGCGCGGACTTTATCGTGCTATCCGATCGGAGGTACCGCCCGAGCGAGCGTCCGGAGGTACCGCCGAGAACGAAAGCAACACGCCGCTATCCGACTTTATCGTGCGACACCGTCGGAGGTACCGCCGAGAACGAAAGCAACACGCCGCGCGCGGACTTTATCGTGCTATCCGGTCGGAGGTACCGCCGAGAGCGAAAGCAACACGCCGCGAGCCGACTTTCGCATCGCCCGTACGCCGGAGGTACCGCCGAGAGCGAAAGCAACACGCCGCTAGCCGACTTTATCGTGCGACACCGTCGGAGGTACCGCCCGAGCGAGCGTCCGGAGGTACCGCCGAGAGCGAAAGCAACACGCCGCGAGCCGACTTTTGCATCGCCCGTACGCCGGAGGTACCGCCGAGAGCGAAAGCAACACGCCGCGAGCCGACTTTATCGTGCGACACCGTCGGAGGTACCGCTCGAGCCCGTCGGAGGTACCGCCGAGAACGAAAGCAACACGCCGCGCGCGGACTTTATCGTGCTATCCGGTCGGAGGTACAGCCCGAGCGAGCGTCCGGAGGTACCGCCGAGAACGAAAGCAACACGCCGCGCGCGGACTTTATCGTGCTATCCGGTCGGAGGTACAGCCCGAGCGAGCGTCCGGAGGTACCGCCGAGAACGAAAGCAACACGCCGCGCGCGGACTTTATCGTGCTATCCGGTCGGAGGTACCGCCGAGAGCGAAAGCAACACGCCGCGAGCCGACTTTCGCATCGCCCGTACGCCGGAGGTACCGCCGAGAGCGAAAGCAACACGCCGCGAGCCGACTTTCGCATCGCCCGTACGCCGGAGGTACCGCCGAGAGCGAAAGCAACACGCCGCGAGCCGACTTTTGCAT
>JAECZD010000050.1:95420-102920 GCA_024349325.1 Pogonomyrmex californicus
GGCCGTGCGCGCCACGCGTGCAGCAACACGCCGCGAGCGGACTTTAACGCACGAACGGCCGTGCGCGCCACGTCGTGCGAAAGCAACACGCCGCGAGCGGACTTTAACGCACGAACGGCCGTGCGCGCCACGTCGTGCGAAAGCAACACGCCGCGAGCGGACTTTAACGCACGAACGGCCGTGCGCGCCACGTCGTGCGAAAGCAACACGCCGCGAGCGGACTTTAACGCACGAACGGCCGTGCGCGCCACGTCGTGCGAAAGCAACACGCCGCGAGCGGACTTTAACGCACGAACGGGTGCGCGCCACGTCGTGCGCGAGCAACACGCCGCGAGCGGACTTTAACGCACGAACGGCCGTGCGCGCCACGCGAAAGCAACACGCCGCGAGCGGTCTTTAACGCACGAACGGCCGTGCGCGCCACGTCGTGCGAAAGCAACACGCCGCGAGCGGACTTTAACGCACGAACGGCCGTGCGCGCGCCACGTCGTGCGAAAGCAACACGCCGCGAGCGGACTTTAACGCACGAACGGCCGTGCGCGCCACGTCGCGCGAAAGCAACACGCCGCGAGCGGACTTAACGCACGAACGGCCGTGCGCGCCACGTCGTGCGAAAGCAACACGCCGCGAGCGGACTTTAACGCACGAACGGCCGTGCGCGCCACGTCGTGCGAAAGCAACACGCCGCGAGCGGACTTTAACGCACGAACGGCCGTGCGCGAGCGTACCGTGCGAAAGCAACACGCCGCGAGCGGACTTTAACGCACGAACGGCCGTGCGCGCCACGTCGTGCGAAAGCAACACGCCGCGAGCGGACTTTAACGCACGAACGGCCGTGCGCGCCACGTCGTGCGAAAGCAACACGCCGCGAGCGGACTTTAACGCACGAACGGCCGTGCGCGCCACGTCGTGCGAAAGCAACACGCCGCGAGCGGACTTTAACGCACGAACGGCCGTGCGCGCCACGTCGTGCGAAAACAACACGCCGCGAGCGGACTTTAACGCACGAACGGCCGTGCGCGCCACGTCGTGCGAAAGCAACACGCCGCGAGCGCGGACTTTAACGCACGAACGGCCGCGCTACCGCCGTGCGAAAGCACACGCCGCGAGCGGACTTTAACGCACGAACGGCCGTGCGCGCCACGTCGTGCGAAAGCAACACGCCGCGAGCGGACTTTAACGCACGAACGCCGTGCGCGCCACGTCGTGCGAAAGCAACACGCCGCGAGCGGACTTTAACGCACGAACGGCCGTGCGCGCCACGTCGTGCGAAAGCAACACGCCGCGAGCGGACTTTAACGCACGAACGTGCGCGCCACGTCGTGCGAAAGCAACACGCCGCGAGCGGACTTTAACGCACGAACGGCCGTGCGCGCCACGTCGTGCGAAAGCAACACGCCGCGAGCGGACTTTAACGCACGAACGGCCGTGCGCGCCACGTCGTGCGAAAGCAACACGCCGCGAGCGGACTTTAACGCACGAACGGCCGCGCCACGTCGTGCGAAAGCAACACGCCGCGAGCCGACTTTTAACGCACGAACGGCCGTGCGCGCCACGTCGTGCGAAAGCAACACGCCGCGAGCGGACTTTAACGCACGAACGGCCGTGCGCGCCACGTCGTGCGAAAGCAACACGCCGCGAGCGGACTTTAACGCACGAACGGCCGTGCGCGCCACGTCGTGCGAAAGCAACACGCCGCGAGCGGACTTTAACGCATCGAACGGCCAGGCGCGCCACGTCGCGAAAGCAACACGCCGCGAGCGGACTTTAACGCACGAACGGCCGTATACGCCACGTCGTGCGAAAGCAACACGCCGCGAGCGGACTTTAACGCACGAACGGCCGTGCGCGCCACGTCGCGCGAAAGCAACACGCCGCGAGCGGACTTTAACGCACGAACGGCCGTGCGCGCCACGTCGTGCGAAAGCAACACGCCGCGAGCGGACTTTAACGCACGAACGGCCATGCGCGCCACGTCGTGCGAAAGCAACACGCCGCGAGCGGACTTTAACGCACGAACGGCCGTGCGCGCCACGTCGCGCGAAAGCAACACGCCGCGAGCGGACTTTAACGCACGAACGGCCGAGCGCGCTACGTCGAGCGAAAGCAACACGCCGCGAGCGGACCGACCGTACGAACGGCCGTGCGCGCCACGTCGTGCGAAAGCAACACGCCGCGAGCGGACTTTAACGCACGAACGGCCGTGCGTACGTCGCGAAAGCAACACGCCGCGAGCGGACTTTATCGCACGAACGGCCGTGCGCGCCACGTCGCCGAGCGAAAGCAACACGCCGCGAGCGACTTTAACGCACGAACGGCCGTGCGCCACGTCGAGCGAAAGCAACACGCCGCGAGCGGACTTTAACGCACGAACGGCCGTGCGCGCCACGTCGAGCGAAAGCAACACGCCGCGAGCGGACTTTATCGCACGAACGGCCGTGCGCGCCACGTCGTGCGAAAGCAACACGCCGCGAGCGGACTTTAACGCACGAACGGCCATGCGCGCCACGTCGTGCGAAAGCAACACGCCGCGAGCGGACTTTAACGCACGAACGGCCGTACGCGCCACGTCGTGCGAAAGCAACACGCCGCGAGCAACACGCCGCGCGCGCCACGTCGTGCGAAAGCAACACGCCGCGAGCGGACTTTAACGCACGAACGGCCGTGCGCGCCACGTCGTGCGAAAGCAACACGCCGCGAGCGGACTTTAACGCACGAACGGCCGTGCGCGCCACGTCGTGCGAAAGCAACACGCCGCGAGCGGACTTTAACGCACGAACGGCCGTGCGCGCCACGTCGTGCGAAAGCAACACGCCGCGAGCGGACTTTAACGCACGAACGGCCGTGCGCGCCACGTCGTGCGAAAGCAACACGCCGCGAGCGGACTTTAACGCACGAACGGCCGTGCGCGCCACGTCGTGCGAAAGCAACACGCCGCGAGCGGACTTTAACGCACGAACGGCCGTGCGCGCCACGTCGTGCGAAAGCAACACGCCGCGAGCGGACTTTAACGCACGAACGGCCGTGCGCGCCACGTCGTGCGAAAGCAACACGCCGCGAGCGGACTTTAACGCACGAACGGCCGTGCGCGCCACGTCGTGCGAAAGCAACACGCCGCGAGCGGACTTTAACGCACGAACGGCCGTGCGCGCCACGTCGTGCGAAAGCAACACGCCGCGAGCGGACTTTAACGCACGAACGGCCGTGCGCGCCACGTCGTGCGAAAGCAACACGCCGCGAGCGGACTTTAACGCACGAACGGCCGTGCGCGCCACGTCGTGCGAAAGCAACACGCCGCGAGCGGACTTTAACGCACGAACGGCCGTGCGCGCCACGTCGTGCGAAAGCAACACGCCGCGAGCGGACTTTAACGCACGAACGGCCGTGCGCGCCACGTCGTGCGAAAGCAACACGCCGCGAGCGGACTTTAACGCACGAACGGCCGTGCGCGCCACGTCGTGCGAAAGCAACACGCCGCGAGCGGACTTTAACGCACGAACGGCCGTGCGCGCCACGTCGTGCGAAAGCAACACGCCGCGAGCGGACTTTAACGCACGAACGGCCGTGCGCGCCACGTCGTGCGAAAGCAACACGCCGCGAGCGGACTTTAACGCACGAACGGCCGTGCGCGCCACGTCGTGCGAAAGCAACACGCCGCGAGCGGACTTTAACGCACGAACGGCCGTGCGCGCCACGTCGTGCGAAAGCAACACGCCGCGAGCGGACTTTAACGCACGAACGGCCGTGCGCGCCACGTCGTGCGAAAGCAACACGCCGCGAGCGGACTTTAACGCACGAACGGCCGTGCGCGCCACGTCGTGCGAAAGCAACACGCCGCGAGCGGACTTTAACGCACGAACGGCCGTGCGCGCCACGTCGTGCGAAAGCAACACGCCGCGAGCGGACTTTAACGCACGAACGGCCGTGCGCGCCACGTCGTGCGAAAGCAACACGCCGCGAGCGGACTTTAACGCACGAACGGCCGTGCGCGCCACGTCGTGCGAAAGCAACACGCCGCGAGCGGACTTTAACGCACGAACGGCCGTGCGCGCCACGTCGTGCGAAAGCAACACGCCGCGAGCGGACTTTAACGCACGAACGGCCGTGCGCGCCACGTCGTGCGAAAGCAACACGCCGCGAGCGGACTTTAACGCACGAACGGCCGTGCGCGCCACGTCGTGCGAAAGCAACACGCCGCGAGCGGACTTTAACGCACGAACGGCCGTGCGCGCCACGTCGTGCGAAAGCAACACGCCGCGAGCGGACTTTAACGCACGAACGGCCGTGCGCGCCACGTCGTGCGAAAGCAACACGCCGCGAGCGGACTTTAACGCACGAACGGCCGTGCGCGCCACGTCGTGCGAAAGCAACACGCCGCGAGCGGACTTTAACGCACGAACGGCCGTGCGCGCCACGTCGTGCGAAAGCAACACGCCGCGAGCGGACTTTAACGCACGAACGGCCGTGCGCGCCACGTCGTGCGAAAGCAACACGCCGCGAGCGGACTTTAACGCACGAACGGCCGTGCGCGCCACGTCGTGCGAAAGCAACACGCCGCGAGCGGACTTTAACGCACGAACGGCCGTGCGCGCCACGTCGTGCGAAAGCAACACGCCGCGAGCGGACTTTAACGCACGAACGGCCGTGCGCGCCACGTCGTGCGAAAGCAACACGCCGCGAGCGGACTTTAACGCACGAACGGCCGTGCGCGCCACGTCGTGCGAAAGCAACACGCCGCGAGCGGACTTTAACGCACGAACGGCCGTGCGCGCCACGTCGTGCGAAAGCAACACGCCGCGAGCGGACTTTAACGCACGAACGGCCGTGCGCGCCACGTCGTGCGAAAGCAACACGCCGCGAGCGGACTTTAACGCACGAACGGCCGTGCGCGCCACGTCGTGCGAAAGCAACACGCCGCGAGCGGACTTTAACGCACGAACGGCCGTGCGCGCCACGTCGTGCGAAAGCAACACGCCGCGAGCGGACTTTAACGCACGAACGGCCGTGCGCGCCACGTCGTGCGAAAGCAACACGCCGCGAGCGGACTTTAACGCACGAACGGCCGTGCGCGCCACGTCGTGCGAAAGCAACACGCCGCGAGCGGACTTTAACGCACGAACGGCCGTGCGCGCCACGTCGTGCGAAAGCAACACGCCGCGAGCGGACTTTAACGCACGAACGGCCGTGCGCGCCACGTCGTGCGAAAGCAACTCGCAGCGCGCGAGCTTGTGTTGTGCCTGTACGCGGGAGGCGCGATTAAAGTATCAATCATTCGTGTGCTACAATTTTATAATCATGTGTCCTTAATATATCAATACTTATATAATTGCATAATAAAATATAATATTACAATATAAACATTATATTTCGTTATATGAGCTTAAAAATTAACATAATTGTAATAACTGAGCATTATGCACCTTCTATTACAGAAACACTAAAAGTATTCCCACGCAAACACTCCAATGCGTGTGATCCGTTATTAGAGACGGCATTCATGCATGAGTACTTTAAAAGTAAAAATATATACACGGACAACAGCAACACTTTATACAAAGGCATCAATCCAGATATCAATGACGAATATATGTTTATTTACTAAGACGAAAGTTATTTATTGCGCTGCCCGTCTGTCGGAGGTACCGCCGAGAGCGAAAGCAACACGCCGCGAGCCGACTTTCGCATCGCCCGTACGCCGGAGGTACCGCCGAGAGCGAAAGCAACACGCCGCGAGCCGACTTTATCGTGCTATCCGATCGGAGGTACCGCCCGAGCGAGCGTCCGGAGGTACCGCCGAGAGAGAAAGCAACACGCCGCGAGCCGACTTTCGCATCGCCCGTACGCCGGAGGTACCGCCGAGAGCGAAAGCAACACGCCGCGAGCCGACTTTTGCATCGCCCGTACGCCGGAGGTACCGCCGAGAGCGAAAGCAACACGCCGCGAGCCGACTTTTGCATCGCCCGTACGCCGGAGGTACCGCCGAGAGCGAAAGCAACACGCCGCGAGCCGACTTTATCGTGCGACACCGTCGGAGGTACCGCCGAGAACGAAAGCAACACGCCGCGCGCGGACTTTATCGTGCTATCCGATCGGAGGTACCGCCCGAGCGAGCGTCCGGAGGTACCGCCGAGAACGAAAGCAACACGCCGCTATCCGACTTTATCGTGCGACACCGTCGGAGGTACCGCCGAGAGCGAAAGCAACACGCCGCGCGCGGACTTTATCGTGCTATCCGGTCGGAGGTACCGCCGAGAGCGAAAGCAACACGCCGCGAGCCGACTTTCGCATCGCCCGTACGCCGGAGGTACCGCCGAGAGCGAAAGCAACACGCCGCTAGCCGACTTTATCGTGCGACACCGTCGGAGGTACCGCCCGAGCGAGCGTCCGGAGGTACCGCCGAGAGCGAAAGCAACACGCCGCGAGCCGACTTTTGCATCGCCCGTACGCCGGAGGTACCGCCGAGAGCGAAAGCAACACGCCGCGAGCCGACTTTATCGTGCGACACCGTCGGAGGTACCGCTCGAGCCCGTCGGAGGTACCGCCGAGAACGAAAGCAACACGCCGCGCGCGGACTTTATCGTGCTATCCGGTCGGAGGTACAGCCCGAGCGAGCGTCCGGAGGTACCGCCGAGAACGAAAGCAACACGCCGCGCGCGGACTTTATCGTGCTATCCGGTCGGAGGTACAGCCCGAGCGAGCGTCCGGAGGTACCGCCGAGAACGAAAGCAACACGCCGCGCGCGGACTTTATCGTGCTATCCGGTCGGAGGTACCGCCGAGAGCGAAAGCAACACGCCGCGAGCCGACTTTCGCATCGCCCGTACGCCGGAGGTACCGCCGAGAGCGAAAGCAACACGCCGCGAGCCGACTTTCGCATCGCCCGTACGCCGGAGGTACCGCCGAGAGCGAAAGCAACACGCCGCGAGCCGACTTTTGCATCGCCCGTACGCCGGAGGTACCGCCGAGAGCGAAAGCAACACGCCGCGAGCCGACTTTTGCATCGCCCGTACGCCGGAGGTACCGCCGAGAGCGAAAGCAACACGCCGCGAGCCGACTTTATCGTGCGACACCGTCGGAGGTACCGCCGAGAACGAAAGCAACACGCCGCGCGCGGACTTTATCGTGCTATCCGATCGGAGGTACCGCCCGAGCGAGCGTCCGGAGGTACCGCCGAGAACGAAAGCAACACGCCGCTATCCGACTTTATCGTGCGACACCGTCGGAGGTACCGCCGAGAACGAAAGCAACACGCCGCGCGCGGACTTTATCGTGCTATCCGGTCGGAGGTACCGCCGAGAGCGAAAGCAACACGCCGCGAGCCGACTTTCGCATCGCCCGTACGCCGGAGGTACCGCCGAGAGCGAAAGCAACACGCCGCGAGCCGACTTTATCGTGCGACACCGTCGGAGGTATCGCCCGTGCCCGTCGGAGGTACCGCCGAGCCGGTCGGAGGTACCGCCGAGCCCGTCGGTGTTCCTTACAAGTATCCGTTTTCGACCAT
>JAECZD010000050.1:112920-117920 GCA_024349325.1 Pogonomyrmex californicus
AAGCAACACGCCGCGAGCGGACTTTAACGCACGAACGGCCGTGCGCGCCACGTCGTGCGAAAGCAACACGCCGCGAGCGGACTTTAACGCACGAACGGCCGTGCGCGCCACGTCGTGCGAAAGCAACACGCCGCGAGCGGACTTTAACGCACGAACGGCCGTGCGCGCCACGTCGTGCGAAAGCAACACGCCGCGAGCGGACTTTAACGCACGAACGGCCGTGCGCGCCACGTCGTGCGAAAGCAACACGCCGCGAGCGGACTTTAACGCACGAACGGCCGTGCGCGCCACGTCGTGCGAAAGCAACACGCCGCGAGCGGACTTTAACGCACGAACGGCCGTGCGCGCCACGTCGTGCGAAAGCAACACGCCGCGAGCGGACTTTAACGCACGAACGGCCGTGCGCGCCACGTCGTGCGAAAGCAACACGCCGCGAGCGGACTTTAACGCACGAACGGCCGTGCGCGCCACGTCGTGCGAAAGCAACACGCCGCGAGCGGACTTTAACGCACGAACGGCCGTGCGCGCCACGTCGTGCGAAAGCAACACGCCGCGAGCGGACTTTAACGCACGAACGGCCGTGCGCGCCACGTCGTGCGAAAGCAACACGCCGCGAGCGGACTTTAACGCACGAACGGCCGTGCGCGCCACGTCGTGCGAAAGCAACACGCCGCGAGCGGACTTTAACGCACGAACGGCCGTGCGCGCCACGTCGTGCGAAAGCAACACGCCGCGAGCGGACTTTAACGCACGAACGGCCGTGCGCGCCACGTCGTGCGAAAGCAACACGCCGCGAGCGGACTTTAACGCACGAACGGCCGTGCGCGCCACGTCGTGCGAAAGCAACACGCCGCGAGCGGACTTTAACGCACGAACGGCCGTGCGCGCCACGTCGTGCGAAAGCAACACGCCGCGAGCGGACTTTAACGCACGAACGGCCGTGCGCGCCACGTCGTGCGAAAGCAACACGCCGCGAGCGGACTTTAACGCACGAACGGCCGTGCGCGCCACGTCGTGCGAAAGCAACACGCCGCGAGCGGACTTTAACGCACGAACGGCCGTGCGCGCCACGTCGTGCGAAAGCAACACGCCGCGAGCGGACTTTAACGCACGAACGGCCGTGCGCGCCACGTCGTGCGAAAGCAACACGCCGCGAGCGGACTTTAACGCACGAACGGCCGTGCGCGCCACGTCGTGCGAAAGCAACACGCCGCGAGCGGACTTTAACGCACGAACGGCCGTGCGCGCCACGTCGTGCGAAAGCAACACGCCGCGAGCGGACTTTAACGCACGAACGGCCGTGCGCGCCACGTCGTGCGAAAGCAACACGCCGCGAGCGGACTTTAACGCACGAACGGCCGTGCGCGCCACGTCGTGCGAAAGCAACACGCCGCGAGCGGACTTTAACGCACGAACGGCCGTGCGCGCCACGTCGTGCGAAAGCAACACGCCGCGAGCGGACTTTAACGCACGAACGGCCGTGCGCGCCACGTCGTGCGAAAGCAACACGCCGCGAGCGGACTTTAACGCACGAACGGCCGTGCGCGCCACGTCGTGCGAAAGCAACTCGCAGCGCGCGAGCTTGTGTTGTGCCTGTACGCGGGAGGCGCGATTAAAGTATCAATCATTCGTGTGCTACAATTTTATAATCATGTGTCCTTAATATATCAATACTTATATAATTGCATAATAAAATATAATATTACAATATAAACATTATATTTCGTTATATGAGCTTAAAAATTAACATAATTGTAATAACTGAGCATTATGCACCTTCTATTACAGAAACACTAAAAGTATTCCCACGCAAACACTCCAATGCGTGTGATCCGTTATTAGAGACGGCATTCATGCATGAGTACTTTAAAAGTAAAAATATATACACGGACAACAGCAACACTTTATACAAAGGCATCAATCCAGATATCAATGACGAATATATGTTTATTTACTAAGACGAAAGTTATTTATTGCGCTGCCCGTCTGTCGGAGGTACCGCCGAGAGCGAAAGCAACATGCCGCGAGCCGACTTTCGCATCGCCCGTACGCCGGAGGTACCGCCGAGAGCGAAAGCAACACGCCGCGAGCCGACTTTATCGTGCTATCCGATCGGAGGTACCGCCCGAGCGAGCGTCCGGAGGTACCGCCGAGAGAGAAAGCAACACGCCGCGAGCCGACTTTCGCATCGCCCGTACGCCGGAGGTACCGCCGAGAGCGAAAGCAACACGCCGCGAGCCGACTTTTGCATCGCCCGTACGCCGGAGGTACCGCCGAGCGAAAGCAACACGCCGCGAGCCGACTTTTGCATCGCCCGTACGCCGGAGGTACCGCCGAGAGCGAAAGCAACACGCCGCGAGCCGACTTTATCGTGCGACACCGTCGGAGGTACCGCCGAGAACGAAAGCAACACGCCGCGCGCGGACTTTATCGTGCTATCCGATCGGAGGTACCGCCCGAGCGAGCGTCCGGAGGTACCGCCGAGAACGAAAGCAACACGCCGCGCGCGGACTTTATCGTGCGACACCGTCGGAGGTACCGCCGAGAGCGAAAGCAACACGCCGCGCGCGGACTTTATCGTGCTATCCGGTCGGAGGTACCGCCGAGAGCGAAAGCAACACGCCGCGAGCCGACTTTCGCATCGCCCGTACGCCGGAGGTACCGCCGAGAGCGAAAGCAACACGCCGCGAGCCGACTTTATCGTGCGACACCGTCGGAGGTACCGCCCGAGCGAGCGTCGGAGGTACCGCCGAGAGCGAAAGCAACACGCCGCGAGCCGACTTTTGCATCGCCCGTACGCCGGAGGTACCGCCGAGAGCGAAAGCAACACGCCGCGAGCCGACTTTATCGTGCGACACCGTCGGAGGTACCGCTCGAGCCCGTCGGAGGTACCGCCGAGAACGAAAGCAACACGCCGCGCGCGGACTTTATCGTGCTATCCGGTCGGAGGTACAGCCCGAGCGAGCGTCCGGAGGTACCGCCGAGAACGAAAGCAACACGCCGCGCGCGGACTTTATCGTGCTATCCGGTCGGAGGTACAGCCCGAGCGAGCGTCCGGAGGTACCGCCGAGAACGAAAGCAACACGCCGCGCGCGGACTTTATCGTGCTATCCGGTCGGAGGTACCGCCGAGAGCGAAAGCAACACGCCGCGAGCCGACTTTCGCATCGCCCGTACGCCGGAGGTACCGCCGAGAGCGAAAGCAACACGCCGCGAGCCGACTTTCGCATCGCCCGTACGCCGGAGGTACCGCCGAGAGCGAAAGCAACACGCCGCGAGCCGACTTTTGCATCGCCCGTACGCCGGAGGTACCGCCGAGAGCGAAAGCAACACGCCGCGAGCCGACTTTTGCATCGCCCGTACGCCGGAGGTACCGCCGAGAGCGAAAGCAACACGCCGCGAGCCGACTTTATCGTGCGACACCGTCGGAGGTACCGCCGAGAACGAAAGCAACACGCCGCGCGCGGACTTTATCGTGCTATCCGATCGGAGGTACCGCCCGAGCGAGCGTCCGGAGGTACCGCCGAGAACGAAAGCAACACGCCGCTATCCGACTTTATCGTGCGACACCGTCGGAGGTACCGCCGAGAACGAAAGCAACACGCCGCGCGCGGACTTTATCGTGCTATCCGGTCGGAGGTACCGCCGAGAGCGAAAGCAACACGCCGCGAGCCGACTTTCGCATCGCCCGTACGCCGGAGGTACCGCCGAGAGCGAAAGCAACACGCCGCGAGCCGACTTTATCGTGCGACACCGTCGGAGGTATCGCCCGTGCCCGTCGGAGGTACCGCCGAGCCGGTCGGAGGTACCGCCGAGCCCGTCGGTGTTCCTTACAAGTATCCGTTTTCGACCATCGGGACGCCCGATTTTGTCTAACGTCATCTCTTTTTCTTTGATTCATCCCGTCTGTGCGGTCGTTTTGTCGCTGTCGACCCGTTGGGGTCGATCATCGTAAGCCGATCGTTCGCAGCGACTAAGTCCCGTTCGCCTCGTTTCATCGGCGCTCGCGCCCATAAGCGGCCGTGCGTAAGACCGTGCGTCGCCGACCGCTTGGCCGGCCGGTTGGGTACTATAAGAGGTGCGGTGCGCTCGGCGAGCGAGCGTTGTCGGATCGTCGTGCGGGTGCGTTTGGCGTGCTTCGCACGTTCAGTACGATGTGTCTCGGCTCTCCTGAGTCGTGCCGCATTATTAGAAATTATATTTCTAGACACAGCATTGCCACGAGTCGGCGTCGTAAGACCGAATGGCTCCTATGTGGCGCGCACTGTTTATCAGTGTTGGCTGCGCGATCTTCCCTCGTTCGTAGACGAACGCGATCGGATGTATCGTTGCACTTACCGAGCATCGACTCCACCGTTACCGAGTGGCGGAAAGCGAGAGATCGCTCTTCACGCTTACTTGTAAACCGTAGCGAAAATTTTCGACCGTGCTTAAACGCACCGGCGACTCGTTCCTCGACGTCTGAGCATCGCGCCGTCGATCTAGCGTCAGGGCGAGGCGGCTATACGCCGCTACTTTGGGAGAATGAGAACAACACATGATCTTTATATAACAAATATGATCTTCATAAGATAATTTTAACGGAGTAGAGCTCCAACGAGCGTCTGTCTCCAGCTGTATATATTGCGATAAGAGAGTGTCGCCGACCGGCTTATGGGCGCCGGCGGTAATAACGGCACGTCGAGAGTATCTCGAACGAAGTGCGCCCGTCACGTTCGCGGACGTGATGGGGCGCGCGTCGCTCCACGCGAGCGACCGAACTCACGAAGTTCCCTGGTTGATCCTGCCAGTAGTCATATGCTTGTCTCAAAGATTAAGCCATGCATGTCTCAGTGCATGCCGAATTAAGGTGAAACCGCGAATGGCTCATTAAATCAGTTATGGTTCATTAGATTGTACCCACATTTACTTGGATAACTGTGGTAATTCTAGAGCTAATACATGCAAAACAGAGTCCCGACCAGTGATGGGAGGGACGCTTTTATTAGATCAAAACCAATC
>JAECZD010000050.1:125420-128147 GCA_024349325.1 Pogonomyrmex californicus
CCCGGACAACCGAAACCCGTTGTCAGGGAGCTTTGGGCGCCTATATCCGCATTAGAGATTAAAAAGGCACGTCCACCGAGCACTACCTCCGCGGGCCCTGATGGGCTGTCAGCGCGCTTCTTAAGGCGTGTGCCAATGGAGGTACTTGTTCGAGTATTTAATATAATCCTGTGGTGTGGTAGATCTCCCACGTATCTATTGGAGTCACTAACAACCTTGATCCCAAAGAAGGCCAAGGCTTCGGATCCGTCAGACTTTAGGCCAATCACAGTCTCATCTGTGCTCGTAAGAACATTACATAAGGTTTTGGCCTCTCGTATGTTACATGGTGTGCATCTTGACCCAAGACAGCGAGCATTTAGACCTACCGACGGCTGTTCTGATAATGTTTTCCTTCTTGACTTGGTTTTGAGATACCACCACAGGCACAACAAGCCTCTCTTTATAGCGTCTGTCGATATTGCGAAGGCATTCGATTCTGTATCGCACGGTACAATACGTGACACGTTGGGTAATATGGGGCTACCTATGCCCATGATAGAATATATTATGGATGTATACAAGCGCAGCACCACGGCTCTTTGTTGTGACTCATGGAGGTCTGAATTGATTAGTCCCGCGTGTGGAGTAAAGCAGGGGGACCCAATGTCTCCTATTATATTTAATATGATTATGGATCGGCTCCTGACCAAGCTTCCAGATGATATTGGAGCCCGTATTGGAGATATGCGCATTAATGCGGCTGCTTTTGCTGATGACCTGCTTCTCTTTGCTTCTACTCCTATGGGATTGCAAAAGATTCTGAACATTTCAATCGACTACCTGAAGAGCTGTGGCCTTCAAATCAACGCTGCGAAGAGTATGACGGTCTCGCTGCGCAACGTGCCTCACGAGAAGAAGACAATTATAGATAAAGATACTGTTTTTGAGTGCGACGGCGGGATGTTGCCTTCGCTGAGGCGATCTGACCAATGGAAATATTTAGGCGTTCCATTTACACCTGAAGGCCGTCTTAGGATGGATATAGTTCCCGGATTAAAATCGTCTCTTGATAAATTGACTGCGGCGCCACTCAAACCCCAACAACGCTTGTTTGCACTGAGAACCATGGTGATACCCGCTCTGTACCATCAACTTGAATTGGGTAATATAAATATTAGTATCCTTAGGAAGAGTGATAGGGTTGTACGTGCTGCAGTGCGGAAGTGGTTAGCGCTGCCATCCGATGTTCCCAATGCATATATACACGCCAATGTTAAGTCGGGTGGTTTGGGAATTGCTTCGCTCAGATGGACGGCCCCAATGCGGAGGCTTAACAGGCTCAGGAGGCTGCCTGTGGCAGACCTTCAGACAGGACAGATTCCTGGGAGCTTCTGGCGAGCGGAAATTGAGAAATGTAATACCAGGCTCAAGGATGGCTCGCAGCGGTTGCAAACCCTGTCGGATATCGACAGGAGATGGGCTGAGAACTTGTACAGTAAGGTGGATGGCGCTGGGTTGAGGGAATCCGCTAAAGTGCAACAACAACATCTGTGGGTCTCAGAGGGAACGCGTCTTCTCTCTGGTAAAGATTTCTTACAATCATGCAAGATGCGTATAAACGCCTTGCCGACCAAATCGCGCACTGCTAGAGGCAGACCAAAAGATCGGTTCTGTCGGGCAGGCTGCAATAGGGCGGAAACCCTAAACCATATTTTACAACAATGCCATCGCACGCATGGTTTCAGGATACGAAGGCATGACGCAGTCGCATCGTATATCGCCCGTGGCCTCGAGGTGCGGGGCTTCAGTGTTAGCGTTGAGCCGCGACTTGAGGTTGAATCTGTAGTTAGGAAGCCCGACATTATTGCAAAGCAGGGGCGACGGCTGTCGTGTTAGATGCACAAATAGTGAATGATCAAATTGATTTGGACGCAGCACACCATCGCAAGGTAGAATATTATCAAAGCCTAGAAGAACAGGTGAAACAAAGGTTTGTGGTGCAAACTGTATTGTTCACCTCAATAACACTGTCGTGGCGAGGCATTTGGAGCGACAAATCAGCACAGGACCTGCTGCGTCTAGGCATAATTAAGAAGAAAGACATTAAAATCTTGTCCACGCGCGCACTAATTGGTGGTCTTGCGATGTTCCACGTGTTTAATAAGAGCACAGCAGTAAGGTGAAAGCCGCGAATGACTTGGATGGGTTGAGCTCGATTGGCTGGGGCTCAGCTGACTTCTCTCCCTACTTGAAAAAGTATAATGTCGTATTTTCGGATATGATTGGAAAAAAAAAAAAAAAAAAAAAAATAGCCAAATGCCTCGTCATCTAATTAGTGACGCGCATGAATGGATTAACGAGATTCCCACTGTCCCTATCTACTATCTAGCGAAACCACTGCCAAGGGAACGGGCTTGGAAAAATTAGCGGGGAAAGAAGACCCTGTTGAGCTTGACTCTAGTCTGGCACTGTAAGGAGACATGAGAGGTGTAGCATAAGTGGGAGATGGCAACATCGCCGGTGAAATACCACTACTTTCATCGTTTCCTTACTTACTCGGTTGGGCGGAGCGCGTGCCCCGAGGGCTTCGTGCCCCGGCGGTCACGGTGTTCTAGAGCCAAGCGTGTCAGAGTGGCGTGAGGCTTCGGCCGATCGCCGTTAATACTCCCGCGTGATCCGATTCGAGGACACTGCCAGGCGGGGAGTTTGACTGGGGCGGTACATCTGTCAAAGAATAACGCAGGT
>JAECZD010000050.1:130671-135671 GCA_024349325.1 Pogonomyrmex californicus
CGGACTTTAACGCACGAACGGCCGTGCGCGCCACGTCGTGCGAAAGCAACACGCCGCGAGCGGACTTTAACGCACGAACGGCCGTGCGCGCCACGTCGTGCGAAAGCAACACGCCGCGAGCGGACTTTAACGCACGAACGGCCGTGCGCGCCACGTCGTGCGAAAGCAACACGCCGCGAGCGGACTTTAACGCACGAACGGCCGTGCGCGCCACGTCGTGCGAAAGCAACACGCCGCGAGCGGACTTTAACGCACGAACGGCCGTGCGCGCCACGTCGTGCGAAAGCAACACGCCGCGAGCGGACTTTAACGCACGAACGGCCGTGCGCGCCACGTCGTGCGAAAGCAACACGCCGCGAGCGGACTTTAACGCACGAACGGCCGTGCGCGCCACGTCGTGCGAAAGCAACACGCCGCGAGCGGACTTTAACGCACGAACGGCCGTGCGCGCCACGTCGTGCGAAAGCAACACGCCGCGAGCGGACTTTAACGCACGAACGGCCGTGCGCGCCACGTCGTGCGAAAGCAACACGCCGCGAGCGGACTTTAACGCACGAACGGCCGTGCGCGCCACGTCGTGCGAAAGCAACACGCCGCGAGCGGACTTTAACGCACGAACGGCCGTGCGCGCCACGTCGTGCGAAAGCAACACGCCGCGAGCGGACTTTAACGCACGAACGGCCGTGCGCGCCACGTCGTGCGAAAGCAACACGCCGCGAGCGGACTTTAACGCACGAACGGCCGTGCGCGCCACGTCGTGCGAAAGCAACACGCCGCGCGCGAGCTTGTGTTGTGCCTGTACGCGGGAGGCGCGATTAAAGCATCAATCATTCGTGTGCTACAATTTTATAATCATGTGTCCTTAATATATCAATACTTATATAATTGCATAATAAAATATAATATTACAATATAAACATTATATTTCGTTATATGAGCTTAAAAATTAACATAATTGTAATAACTGAGCATTATGCACCTTCTATTACAGAAACACTAAAAGTATTCCCACGCAAACACTCCAATGCGTGTGATCCGTTATTAGAGACGGCATTCATGCATGAGTACGAAAAGTAAAAATATATACACGGACAACAGCAACACTTTATACAAAGGCATCAATCCAGATATCAATGACGAATATATGTTTATTTACTAAGACGAAAGTTATTTATTGCGCTGCCCGTCTGTCGGAGGTACCGCCGAGCGAAAGCAACACCGCGAGCCGACTTTCGCATCGCCCGTACGCCCGGAGGTACCGCCGAGAGCGAAAGCAACACGCCGCGAGCCGACTTTAATCGTGCTATCCGATCGGAGGTACCGCCCGAGCGAGCGTCCGGAGGTACCGCCGAGAGAAAGCAACACGCCGCGAGCCGACTTTCGCATCGCCCGTACGCCGGAGGTACCTCCGAGAGCGAAAGCAACACGCCGCGAGCCGACTTTATCGTGCGACACCGTCGGAGGTACCGCCCGAGCCCGTCGGAGGTACCGCCGAGAACGAAAGCAACACGCCGCGCGCGGACTTTATCGTGCCATCCGGTCGGAGGTACCGCCCGAGCGAGCGTCCGGAGGTACCGACGAGAACGAAAGCAACACGCCGCGCGCGGACTTTATCGTGCTATCCGGTCGGAGGTACCGCCGAGAGCGAAAGCAACACGCCGCGAGCCGACTTTCGCATCGCCCGTACGCCGGAGGTACCGCCGAGAGCGAAAGCAACACGCCGCGAGCCGACTTTATCGTGCGACACCGTCGAGTACCGCCCGAGCCCGTCGGAGGTACCGCCGAGAACGAAAGCAACACGCCGCGCGCGGACTTTATCGTGCCCATCGGTCGGAGGTACCGCCCGAGCGAGCGTCCGGAGGTACCGCCGAGAGCGAAAGCAACACGCCGCGCGGACTTTATCGTGCTATCGGTCGGAGGTACCGCCGAGAGCGAAAGCAACACGCCGCGAGCCGACTTTCGCATCGCCCGTACGCCGGAGGTACCGCCGAGAGCGAAAGCAACACGCCGCGAGCCGACTTTATCGTGCGACACCGTCGGAGGTACCGCCCGAGCCCGTCGGAGGTACCGCCGAGAACGAAAGCAACACGCCGCGCGCGGACTTTATCGTGCCATCCGGTCGGAGAACCGCCCGAGCGAGCGTCCGGAGGTACCGCCGAGAGCGAAAGCAACACGCCGCGAGCCGACTTTATCGTGCGACACCGTCGGAGGTACCGCCGAGAACGAAAGCAACACGCCGCGAGCCGACTTTATCGTGCGACACCGTCGGAGGTACCGCTCGAGCCCGTCGGAGGTACCGCCGAGAACGAAAGCAACACGCCGCGCGCGGACTTTATCGTGCTATCCGGTCGGAGGTACAGCCCGAGCGAGCGTCCGGAGGTACCGCCGAGAACGAAAGCAACACGCCGCGCGCGGACTTTATCGTGCTATCCGGTCGGAGGTACAGCCCGAGCGAGCGTCCGGAGGTACCGCCGAGAACGAAAGCAACACGCCGCGCGCGGACTTTATCGTGCTATCCGGTCGGAGGTACCGCCGAGAGCGAAAGCAACACGCCGCGAGCCGACTTTTGCATCGCCCGTACGCCGGAGGTACCGCCGAGCGCGAAAGCAACACGCCGCGAGCCGACTTTTGCATCGCCCGTACGCCGGAGGTACCGCCGAGAGCGAAAGCAACACGCCGCGAGCCGACTTTTGCATCGCCCGTACGCCGGAGGTACCGCCGAGAGCGAAAGCAACACGCCGCGAGCCGACTTTTGCATCGCCCGTACGCCGGAGGTACCGCCGAGAGCGAAAGCAACACGCCGCGAGCCGACTTTATCGTGCGACACCGTCGGAGGTACCGCTCGAGCCCGTCGGAGGTACCGCCGAGAACGAAAGCAACACGCCGCGCGCGGACTTTATCGTGCCATCCGGTCGGAGGTACCGCCCGAGCGAGCGTCCGGAGGTACCGCCGAGAGCGAAAGCAACACGCCGCGATCCGACTTTATCGTGCGACACCGTCGGAGGTACCGCCGAGAACGAAAGCAACACGCCGCGAGCCGACTTTATCGTGCGACACCGTCGGAGGTACCGCTCGAGCCCGTCGGAGGTACCGCCGAGAACGAAAGCAACACGCCGCGCGCGGACTTTATCGTGCTATCCGGTCGGAGGTACAGCCCGAGCGAGCGTCCGGAGGTACCGCCGAGAACGAAAGCAACACGCCGCGCGCGGACTTTATCGTGCTATCCGGTCGGAGGTACAGCCCGAGCGAGCGTCCGGAGGTACCGCCGAGAACGAAAGCAACACGCCGCGCGCCGACTTTATCGTGCTATCCGGTCGGAGGTACCGCCGAGAGCGAAAGCAACACGCCGCGAGCCGACTTTTGCATCGCCCGTACGCCGGAGGTACCGCCGAGAGCGAAAGCAACACGCCGCGAGCCGACTTTTGCATCGCCCGTACGCCGGAGGTACCGCCGAGAGCGAAAGCAACACGCCGCGAGCCGACTTTTGCATCGCCCGTACGCCGGAGGTACCGCCGAGAGCGAAAGCAACACGCCGCGAGCCGACTTTTGCATCGCCCGTACGCCGGAGGTACCGAGAGCGAAAGCAACACGCCGCGAGCCGACTTTTGCATCGCCCGTACGCCGGAGGTACCGCCGAGAGCGAAAGCAACACGCCGCGAGCCGACTTTATCTTGCGACACCGTCGGAGGTACCGCTCGAGCCCGTCGGAGGTACCGCCGAGAAGCAACGCACGCCGCGCGCGGACTTTATCGTGCTATCCGGTCGGAGGTACCGCCGAGGCGAAAGCAACACGCCGCGAGCCGACTTTATCGTGCGACACCGTCGGAGGTACCGCCCGAGCGAGCGTCCGGAGGTACCGCCGAGAGCGAAAGCAACACGCCGCGAGCCGACTTTAGCATCGCCCGTACGCCGGAGGTACCGCCGAGAGCGAAAGCAACACGCCGCGAGCCGACTTTATCGTGCGACACCGTCAGTACCGCTCGAGCCGTCGGAGGTACGCCGAGAACGCAACACGCCGCGCGCGTTTATCGTGCTATCCGGTCGGAGGTACCGCCGAGAGCGAAAGCAACACGCCGCTAGCCGACTTTATCGTGCGACACCGTCGGAGGTACCGCCCGAGCGAGCGTCCGGAGGTACCGCCGAGAGCGAAAGCAACACGCCGCGAGCCGACTTTTGCATCGCCCGTACGCCGGAGGTACCGCCGAGAGCGAAAGCAACACGCCGCGAGCCGACTTTATCGTGCGACACCGTCGGAGGTACCGCTCGAGCCCGTCGGAGGCTTTATCGTGCTATCCGGTCGGAGGTACAGCCCGAGCGAGCGTCCGGAGGTACCGCCGAGAACGAAAGCAACACGCCGCGCGCGGACTTTATCGTGCTATCCGGTCGGAGGTACAGCCCGAGCGAGCGTCCGGAGGTACCGCCGAGAACGAAAGCAACACGCCGCGCGCGGACTTTATCGTGCTATCCGGTCGGAGGTACCGCCGAGAGCGAAAGCAACACGCCGCGAGCCGACTTTCGCATCGCCCGTACGCCGGAGGTACCGCCGAGAGCGAAAGCAACACGCCGCGAGCCGACTTTCGCATCGCCCGTACGCCGGAGGTACCGCCGAGAGCGAAAGCAACACGCCGCGAGCCGACTTTTGCATCGCCCGTACGCCGGAGGTACCGCCGAGAGCGAAAGCAACACGCCGCGAGCCGACTTTTGCATCGCCCGTACGCCGGAGGTACCGCCGAGAGCGAAAGCAACACGCCGCGAGCCGACTTTATCGTGCGACACCGTCGGAGGTACCGCCGAGAACGAAAGCAACACGCCGCGCGCGGACTTTATCGTGCTATCCGATCGGAGGTACCGCCCGAGCGAGCGTCCGGAGGTACCGCCGAGAACGAAAGCAACACGCCGCTATCCGACTTTATCGTGCGACACCGTCGGAGGTACCGCCGAGAACGAAAGCAACACGCCGCGCGCGGACTTTATCGTGCTATCCGGTCGGAGGTACCGCC
>JAECZD010000050.1:145671-153171 GCA_024349325.1 Pogonomyrmex californicus
CGGCCGTGCGCGCCACGTCGTGCGAAAGCAACACGCCGCGAGCGGACTTTAACGCACGAACGGCCGTGCGCGCCACGTCGTGCGAAAGCAACACGCCGCGAGCGGACTTTAACGCACGAACGGCCGTGCGCGCCACGTCGTGCGAAAGCAACACGCCGCGAGCGGACTTTAACGCACGAACGGCCGTGCGCGCCACGTCGTGCGAAAGCAACACGCCGCGAGCGGACTTTAACGCACGAACGGCCGTGCGCGCCACGTCGTGCGAAAGCAACACGCCGCGAGCGGACTTTAACGCACGAACGGCCGTGCGCGCCACGTCGTGCGAAAGCAACACGCCGCGAGCGGACTTTAACGCACGAACGGCCGTGCGCGCCACGTCGTGCGAAAGCAACACGCCGCGAGCGGACTTTAACGCACGAACGGCCGTGCGCGCCACGTCGTGCGAAAGCAACACGCCGCGAGCGGACTTTAACGCACGAACGGCCGTGCGCGCCACGTCGTGCGAAAGCAACACGCCGCGAGCGGACTTTAACGCACGAACGGCCGTGCGCGCCACGTCGTGCGAAAGCAACACGCCGCGAGCGGACTTTAACGCACGAACGGCCGTGCGCGCCACGTCGTGCGAAAGCAACACGCCGCGAGCGGACTTTAACGCACGAACGGCCGTGCGCGCCACGTCGTGCGAAAGCAACACGCCGCGAGCGGACTTTAACGCACGAACGGCCGTGCGCGCCACGTCGTGCGAAAGCAACACGCCGCGAGCGGACTTTAACGCACGAACGGCCGTGCGCGCCACGTCGTGCGAAAGCAACACGCCGCGAGCGGACTTTAACGCACGAACGGCCGTGCGCGCCACGTCGTGCGAAAGCAACACGCCGCGAGCGGACTTTAACGCACGAACGGCCGTGCGCGCCACGTCGTGCGAAAGCAACACGCCGCGAGCGGACTTTAACGCACGAACGGCCGTGCGCGCCACGTCGTGCGAAAGCAACACGCCGCGAGCGGACTTTAACGCACGAACGGCCGTGCGCGCCACGTCGTGCGAAAGCAACACGCCGCGAGCGGACTTTAACGCACGAACGGCCGTGCGCGCCACGTCGTGCGAAAGCAACACGCCGCGAGCGGACTTTAACGCACGAACGGCCGTGCGCGCCACGTCGTGCGAAAGCAACACGCCGCGAGCGGACTTTAACGCACGAACGGCCGTGCGCGCCACGTCGTGCGAAAGCAACACGCCGCGAGCGGACTTTAACGCACGAACGGCCGTGCGCGCCACGTCGTGCGAAAGCAACACGCCGCGAGCGGACTTTAACGCACGAACGGCCGTGCGCGCCACGTCGTGCGAAAGCAACACGCCGCGAGCGGACTTTAACGCACGAACGGCCGTGCGCGCCACGTCGTGCGAAAGCAACACGCCGCGAGCGGACTTTAACGCACGAACGGCCGTGCGCGCCACGTCGTGCGAAAGCAACACGCCGCGAGCGGACTTTAACGCACGAACGGCCGTGCGCGCCACGTCGTGCGAAAGCAACACGCCGCGAGCGGACTTTAACGCACGAACGGCCGTGCGCGCCACGTCGTGCGAAAGCAACACGCCGCGAGCGGACTTTAACGCACGAACGGCCGTGCGCGCCACGTCGTGCGAAAGCAACACGCCGCGAGCGGACTTTAACGCACGAACGGCCGTGCGCGCCACGTCGTGCGAAAGCAACACGCCGCGAGCGGACTTTAACGCACGAACGGCCGTGCGCGCCACGTCGTGCGAAAGCAACACGCCGCGAGCGGACTTTAACGCACGAACGGCCGTGCGCGCCACGTCGTGCGAAAGCAACACGCCGCGAGCGGACTTTAACGCACGAACGGCCGTGCGCGCCACGTCGTGCGAAAGCAACACGCCGCGAGCGGACTTTAACGCACGAACGGCCGTGCGCGCCACGTCGTGCGAAAGCAACACGCCGCGAGCGGACTTTAACGCACGAACGGCCGTGCGCGCCACGTCGTGCGAAAGCAACACGCCGCGAGCGGACTTTAACGCACGAACGGCCGTGCGCGCCACGTCGTGCGAAAGCAACACGCCGCGAGCGGACTTTAACGCACGAACGGCCGTGCGCGCCACGTCGTGCGAAAGCAACACGCAGCGCGCGAGCTTGTGTTGTGCCTGTACGCGGGAGGCGCGATTAAAGTATCAATCATTCGTGTGCTACAATTTTATAATCATGTGTCCTTAATATATCAATACTTATATAATTGCATAATAAAATATAATATTACAATATAAACATTATATTTCGTTATATGAGCTTAAAAATTAACATAATTGTAATAACTGAGCATTATGCACCTTCTATTACAGAAACACTAAAAGTATTCCCACGCAAACACTCCAATGCGTGTGATCCGTTATTAGAGACGGCATTCATGCATGAGTACTTTAAAAGTAAAAATATATACACGGACAACAGCAACACTTTATACAAAGGCATCAATCCAGATATCAATGACGAATATATGTTTATTTACTAAGACGAAAGTTATTTATTGCGCTGCCCGTCTGTCGGAGGTACCGCCGAGAGCGAAAGCAACATGCCGCGAGCCGACTTTCGCATCGCCCGTACGCCGGAGGTACCGCCGAGAGCGAAAGCAACACGCCGCGAGCCGACTTTATCGTGCTATCCGATCGGAGGTACCGCCCGAGCGAGCGTCCGGAGGTACCGCCGAGAGAGAAAGCAACACGCCGCGAGCCGACTTTCGCATCGCCCGTACGCCGGAGGTACCTCCGAGAGCGAAAGCAACACGCCGCGAGCCGACTTTATCGTGCGACACCGTCGGAGGTACCGCCCGAGCCCGTCGGAGGTACCGCCGAGAACGAAAGCAACACGCCGCGCGCGGACTTTATCGTGCCATCCGGTCGGAGGTACCGCCCGAGCGAGCGTCCGGAGGTACCGACGAGAACGAAAGCAACACGCCGCGCGCGGACTTTATCGTGCTATCCGGTCGGAGGTACCGCCGAGAGCGAAAGCAACACGCCGCGAGCCGACTTTCGCATCGCCCGTACGCCGGAGGTACCGCCGAGAGCGAAAGCAACACGCCGCGAGCCGACTTTATCGTGCGACACCGTCGGAGGTACCGCCCGAGCCCGTCGGAGGTACCGCCGAGAACGAAAGCAACACGCCGCGCGCGGACTTTATCGTGCCATCCGGTCGGAGGTACCGCCCGAGCGAGCGTCCGGAGGTACCGCCGAGAGCGAAAGCAACACGCCGCGCGCGGACTTTATCGTGCTATCCGGTCAGAGGTACCGCCGAGAGCGAAAGCAACACGCCGCGAGCCGACTTTCGCATCGCCCGTACGCCGGAGGTACCGCCGAGAGCGAAAGCAACACGCCGCGAGCCGACTTTATCGTGCGACACCGTCGGAGGTACCGCCCGAGCCCGTCGGAGGTACCGCCGAGAACGAAAGCAACACGCCGCGCGCGGACTTTATCGTGCCATCCGGTCGGAGGTACCGCCCGAGCGAGCGGAGGTACCGCCGAGAGCGAAAGCAACACGCCGCGATCCGACTTTATCGTGCGACACCGTCGGAGGTACCGCCGAGAACGAAAGCAACACGCCGCGAGCCGACTTTATCGTGCGACACCGTCGGAGGTACCGCTCGAGCCCGTCGGAGGTACCGCCGAGAACGAAAGCAACACGCCGCGCGCGGACTTTATCGTGCTATCCGGTCGGAGGTACAGCCCGAGCGAGCGTCCGGAGGTACCGCCGAGAACGAAAGCAACACGCCGCGCGCGGACTTTATCGTGCTATCCGGTCGGAGGTACAGCCCGAGCGAGCGTCCGGAGGTACCGCCGAGAACGAAAGCAACACGCCGCGCGCGGACTTTATCGTGCTATCCGGTCGGAGGTACCGCCGAGAGCGAAAGCAACACGCCGCGAGCCGACTTTTGCATCGCCCGTACGCCGGAGGTACCGCCGAGAGCGAAAGCAACACGCCGCGAGCCGACTTTTGCATCGCCCGTACGCCGGAGGTACCGCCGAGAGCGAAAGCAACACGCCGCGAGCCGACTTTTGCATCGCCCGTACGCCGGAGGTACCGCCGAGAGCGAAAGCAACACGCCGCGAGCCGACTTTTGCATCGCCCGTACGCCGGAGGTACCGCCGAGAGCGAAAGCAACACGCCGCGAGCCGACTTTATCTTGCGACACCGTCGGAGGTACCGCTCGAGCCCGTCGGAGGTACCGCCGAGAACGAAAGCAACACGCCGCGCGCGGACTTTATCGTGCCATCCGGTCGGAGGTACCGCCCGAGCGAGCGTCCGGAGGTACCGCCGAGAGCGAAAGCAACACGCCGCGATCCGACTTTATCGTGCGACACCGTCGGAGGTACCGCCGAGAACGAAAGCAACACGCCGCGAGCCGACTTTATCGTGCGACACCGTCGGAGGTACCGCTCGAGCCCGTCGGAGGTACCGCCGAGAACGAAAGCAACACGCCGCGCGCGGACTTTATCGTGCTATCCGGTCGGAGGTACAGCCCGAGCGAGCGTCCGGAGGTACCGCCGAGAACGAAAGCAACACGCCGCGCGCGGACTTTATCGTGCTATCCGGTCGGAGGTACAGCCCGAGCGAGCGTCCGGAGGTACCGCCGAGAACGAAAGCAACACGCCGCGCGCGGACTTTATCGTGCTATCCGGTCGGAGGTACCGCCGAGAGCGAAAGCAACACGCCGCGAGCCGACTTTTGCATCGCCCGTACGCCGGAGGTACCGCCGAGAGCGAAAGCAACACGCCGCGAGCCGACTTTGCATCGCCCGTACGCCGGAGGTACCGCCGAGAGCGAAAGCAACACGCCGCGAGCCGACTTTTGCATCGCCCGTACGCCGGAGGTACCGCCGAGAGCGAAAGCAACACGCCGCGAGCCGACTTTTGCATCGCCCGTACGCCGGAGGTACCGCCGAGAGCGAAAGCAACACGCCGCGAGCCGACTTTATCTTGCGACACCGTCGGAGGTACCGCTCGAGCCCGTCGGAGGTACCGCCGAGAACGAAAGCAACACGCCGCGCGCGGACTTTATCGTGCTATCCGGTCGGAGGTACCGCCGAGAGCGAAAGCAACACGCCGCGAGCCGACTTTATCGTGCGACACCGTCGGAGGTACCGCCCGAGCGAGCGTCCGGAGGTACCGCCGAGAGCGAAAGCAACACGCCGCGAGCCGACTTTTGCATCGCCCGTACGCCGGAGGTACCGCCGAGAGCGAAAGCAACACGCCGCGAGCCGACTTTATCGTGCGACACCGTCGGAGGTACCGCTCGAGCCCGTCGGAGGTACCGCCGAGAACGAAAGCAACACGCCGCGCGCGGACTTTATCGTGCTATCCGGTCGGAGGTACCGCCGAGAGCGAAAGCAACACGCCGCTAGCCGACTTTATCGTGCGACACCGTCGGAGGTACCGCCCGAGCGAGCGTCCGGAGGTACCGCCGAGAGCGAAAGCAACACGCCGCGAGCCGACTTTTGCATCGCCCGTACGCCGGAGGTACCGCCGAGAGCGAAAGCAACACGCCGCGAGCCGACTTTATCGTGCGACACCGTCGGAGGTACCGCTCGAGCCCGTCGGAGGTACCGCCGAGAACGAAAGCAACACGCCGCGCGCGGACTTTATCGTGCTATCCGGTCGGAGGTACAGCCCGAGCGAGCGTCCGGAGGTACCGCCGAGAACGAAAGCAACACGCCGCGCGCGGACTTTATCGTGCTATCCGGTCGGAGGTACAGCCCGAGCGAGCGTCCGGAGGTACCGCCGAGAACGAAAGCAACACGCCGCGCGCGGACTTTATCGTGCTATCCGGTCGGAGGTACCGCCGAGAGCGAAAGCAACACGCCGCGAGCCGACTTTCGCATCGCCCGTACGCCGGAGGTACCGCCGAGAGCGAAAGCAACACGCCGCGAGCCGACTTTCGCATCGCCCGTACGCCGGAGGTACCGCCGAGAGCGAAAGCAACACGCCGCGAGCCGACTTTTGCATCGCCCGTACGCCGGAGGTACCGCCGAGAGCGAAAGCAACACGCCGCGAGCCGACTTTTGCATCGCCCGTACGCCGGAGGTACCGCCGAGAGCGAAAGCAACACGCCGCGAGCCGACTTTATCGTGCGACACCGTCGGAGGTACCGCCGAGAACGAAAGCAACACGCCGCGCGCGGACTTTATCGTGCTATCCGATCGGAGGTACCGCCCGAGCGAGCGTCCGGAGGTACCGCCGAGAACGAAAGCAACACGCCGCTATCCGACTTTATCGTGCGACACCGTCGGAGGTACCGCCGAGAACGAAAGCAACACGCCGCGCGCGGACTTTATCGTGCTATCCGGTCGGAGGTACCGCCGAGAGCGAAAGCAACACGCCGCGAGCCGACTTTCGCATCGCCCGTACGCCGGAGGTACCGCCGAGAGCGAAAGCAACACGCCGCTAGCCGACTTTATCGTGCGACACCGTCGGAGGTACCGCCCGAGCGAGCGTCCGGAGGTACCGCCGAGAGCGAAAGCAACACGCCGCGAGCCGACTTTTGCATCGCCCGTACGCCGGAGGTACCGCCGAGAGCGAAAGCAACACGCCGCGAGCCGACTTTATCGTGCGACACCGTCGGAGGTACCGCTCGAGCCCGTCGGAGGTACCGCCGAGAACGAAAGCAACACGCCGCGCGCGGACTTTATCGTGCTATCCGGTCGGAGGTACAGCCCGAGCGAGCGTCCGGAGGTACCGCCGAGAACGAAAGCAACACGCCGCGCGCGGACTTTATCGTGCTATCCGGTCGGAGGTACAGCCCGAGCGAGCGTCCGGAGGTACCGCCGAGAACGAAAGCAACACGCCGCGCGCGGACTTTATCGTGCTATCCGGTCGGAGGTACCGCCGAGAGCGAAAGCAACACGCCGCGAGCCGACTTTCGCATCGCCCGTACGCCGGAGGTACCGCCGAGAGCGAAAGCAACACGCCGCGAGCCGACTTTCGCATCGCCCGTACGCCGGAGGTACCGCCGAGAGCGAAAGCAACACGCCGCGAGCCGACTTTTGCATCGCCCGTACGCCGGAGGTACCGCCGAGAGCGAAAGCAACACGCCGCGAGCCGACTTTTGCATCGCCCGTACGCCGGAGGTACCGCCGAGAGCGAAAGCAACACGCCGCGAGCCGACTTTATCGTGCGACACCGTCGGAGGTACCGCCGAGAACGAAAGCAACACGCCGCGCGCGGACTTTATCGTGCTATCCGATCGGAGGTACCGCCCGAGCGAGCGTCCGGAGGTACCGCCGAGAACGAAAGCAACACGCCGCTATCCGACTTTATCGTGCGACACCGTCGGAGGTACCGCCGAGAACGAAAGCAACACGCCGCGCGCGGACTTTATCGTGCTATCCGGTCGGAGGTACCGCCGAGAGCGAAAGCAACACGCCGCGAGCCGACTTTCGCATCGCCCGTACGCCGGAGGTACCGCCGAGAGCGAAAGCAACACGCCGCGAGCCGACTTT
>JAECZD010000050.1:163171-168171 GCA_024349325.1 Pogonomyrmex californicus
CGCCGCGAGCGGACTTTAACGCACGAACGGCCGTGCGCGCCACGTCGTGCGAAAGCAACACGCCGCGAGCGGACTTTAACGCACGAACGGCCGTGCGCGCCACGTCGTGCGAAAGCAACACGCCGCGAGCGGACTTTAACGCACGAACGGCCGTGCGCGCCACGTCGTGCGAAAGCAACACGCCGCGAGCGGACTTTAACGCACGAACGGCCGTGCGCGCCACGTCGTGCGAAAGCAACACGCCGCGAGCGGACTTTAACGCACGAACGGCCGTGCGCGCCACGTCGTGCGAAAGCAACACGCCGCGAGCGGACTTTAACGCACGAACGGCCGTGCGCGCCACGTCGTGCGAAAGCAACACGCCGCGAGCGGACTTTAACGCACGAACGGCCGTGCGCGCCACGTCGTGCGAAAGCAACACGCCGCGAGCGGACTTTAACGCACGAACGGCCGTGCGCGCCACGTCGTGCGAAAGCAACACGCCGCGAGCGGACTTTAACGCACGAACGGCCGTGCGCGCCACGTCGTGCGAAAGCAACACGCCGCGAGCGGACTTTAACGCACGAACGGCCGTGCGCGCCACGTCGTGCGAAAGCAACACGCCGCGAGCGGACTTTAACGCACGAACGGCCGTGCGCGCCACGTCGTGCGAAAGCAACACGCCGCGAGCGGACTTTAACGCACGAACGGCCGTGCGCGCCACGTCGTGCGAAAGCAACACGCCGCGAGCGGACTTTAACGCACGAACGGCCGTGCGCGCCACGTCGTGCGAAAGCAACACGCCGCGAGCGGACTTTAACGCACGAACGGCCGTGCGCGCCACGTCGTGCGAAAGCAACACGCCGCGAGCGGACTTTAACGCACGAACGGCCGTGCGCGCCACGTCGTGCGAAAGCAACACGCCGCGAGCGGACTTTAACGCACGAACGGCCGTGCGCGCCACGTCGTGCGAAAGCAACACGCCGCGAGCGGACTTTAACGCACGAACGGCCGTGCGCGCCACGTCGTGCGAAAGCAACACGCCGCGAGCGGACTTTAACGCACGAACGGCCGTGCGCGCCACGTCGTGCGAAAGCAACACGCCGCGAGCGGACTTTAACGCACGAACGGCCGTGCGCGCCACGTCGTGCGAAAGCAACACGCCGCGAGCGGACTTTAACGCACGAACGGCCGTGCGCGCCACGTCGTGCGAAAGCAACACGCCGCGAGCGGACTTTAACGCACGAACGGCCGTGCGCGCCACGTCGTGCGAAAGCAACACGCCGCGAGCGGACTTTAACGCACGAACGGCCGTGCGCGCCACGTCGTGCGAAAGCAACACGCCGCGAGCGGACTTTAACGCACGAACGGCCGTGCGCGCCACGTCGTGCGAAAGCAACACGCCGCGAGCGGACTTTAACGCACGAACGGCCGTGCGCGCCACGTCGTGCGAAAGCAACACGCCGCGAGCGGACTTTAACGCACGAACGGCCGTGCGCGCCACGTCGTGCGAAAGCAACACGCCGCGAGCGGACTTTAACGCACGAACGGCCGTGCGCGCCACGTCGTGCGAAAGCAACACGCCGCGAGCGGACTTTAACGCACGAACGGCCGTGCGCGCCACGTCGTGCGAAAGCAACACGCCGCGAGCGGACTTTAACGCACGAACGGCCGTGCGCGCCACGTCGTGCGAAAGCAACACGCCGCGAGCGGACTTTAACGCACGAACGGCCGTGCGCGCCACGTCGTGCGAAAGCAACACGCAGCGCGCGAGCTTGTGTTGTGCCTGTACGCGGGAGGCGCGATTAAAGTATCAATCATTCGTGTGCTACAATTTTATAATCATGTGTCCTTAATATATCAATACTTATATAATTGCATAATAAAATATAATATTACAATATAAACATTATATTTCGTTATATGAGCTTAAAAATTAACATAATTGTAATAACTGAGCATTATGCACCTTCTATTACAGAAACACTAAAAGTATTCCCACGCAAACACTCCAATGCGTGTGATCCGTTATTAGAGACGGCATTCATGCATGAGTACTTTAAAAGTAAAAATATATACACGGACAACAGCAACACTTTATACAAAGGCATCAATCCAGATATCAATGACGAATATATGTTTATTTACTAAGACGAAAGTTATTTATTGCGCTGCCCGTCTGTCGGAGGTACCGCCGAGAGCGAAAGCAACATGCCGCGAGCCGACTTTCGCATCGCCCGTACGCCGGAGGTACCGCCGAGAGCGAAAGCAACACGCCGCGAGCCGACTTTATCGTGCTATCCGATCGGAGGTACCGCCCGAGCGAGCGTCCGGAGGTACCGCCGAGAGAGAAAGCAACACGCCGCGAGCCGACTTTCGCATCGCCCGTACGCCGGAGGTACCTCCGAGAGCGAAAGCAACACGCCGCGAGCCGACTTTATCGTGCGACACCGTCGGAGGTACCGCCCGAGCCCGTCGGAGGTACCGCCGAGAACGAAAGCAACACGCCGCGCGCGGACTTTATCGTGCCATCCGGTCGGAGGTACCGCCCGAGCGAGCGTCCGGAGGTACCGACGAGAACGAAAGCAACACGCCGCGCGCGGACTTTATCGTGCTATCCGGTCGGAGGTACCGCCGAGAGCGAAAGCAACACGCCGCGAGCCGACTTTCGCATCGCCCGTACGCCGGAGGTACCGCCGAGAGCGAAAGCAACACGCCGCGAGCCGACTTTATCGTGCGACACCGTCGGAGGTACCGCCCGAGCCCGTCGGAGGTACCGCCGAGAACGAAAGCAACACGCCGCGCGCGGACTTTATCGTGCCATCCGGTCGGAGGTACCGCCCGAGCGAGCGTCCGGAGGTACCGCCGAGAGCGAAAGCAACACGCCGCGCGCGGACTTTATCGTGCTATCCGGTCAGAGGTACCGCCGAGAGCGAAAGCAACACGCCGCGAGCCGACTTTCGCATCGCCCGTACGCCGGAGGTACCGCCGAGAGCGAAAGCAACACGCCGCGAGCCGACTTTATCGTGCGACACCGTCGGAGGTACCGCCCGAGCCCGTCGGAGGTACCGCCGAGAACGAAAGCAACACGCCGCGCGCGGACTTTATCGTGCCATCCGGTCGGAGGTACCGCCCGAGCGAGCGTCCGGAGGTACCGCCGAGAGCGAAAGCAACACGCCGCGATCCGACTTTATCGTGCGACACCGTCGGAGGTACCGCCGAGAACGAAAGCAACACGCCGCGAGCCGACTTTATCGTGCGACACCGTCGGAGGTACCGCTCGAGCCCGTCGGAGGTACCGCCGAGAACGAAAGCAACACGCCGCGCGCGGACTTTATCGTGCTATCCGGTCGGAGGTACAGCCCGAGCGAGCGTCCGGAGGTACCGCCGAGAACGAAAGCAACACGCCGCGCGCGGACTTTATCGTGCTATCCGGTCGGAGGTACAGCCCGAGCGAGCGTCCGGAGGTACCGCCGAGAACGAAAGCAACACGCCGCGCGCGGACTTTATCGTGCTATCCGGTCGGAGGTACCGCCGAGAGCGAAAGCAACACGCCGCGAGCCGACTTTAGCATCGCCCGTACGCCGGAGGTACCGCCGAGAGCGAAAGCAACACGCCGCGAGCCGACTTTTGCATCGCCCGTACGCCGGAGGTACCGCCGAGAGCGAAAGCAACACGCCGCGAGCCGACTTTTGCATCGCCCGTACGCCGGAGGTACCGCCGAGAGCGAAAGCAACACGCCGCGAGCCGACTTTGCATCGCCCGTACGCCGGAGGTACCGCCGAGAGCGAAAGCAACACGCCGCGAGCCGACTTTATCTTGCGACACCGTCGGAGGTACCGCTCGAGCCCGTCGGAGGTACCGCCGAGAACGAAAGCAACACGCCGCGCGCGGACTTTATCGTGCCATCCGGTCGGAGGTACCGCCCGAGCGAGCGTCCGGAGGTACCGCCGAGAGCGAAAGCAACACGCCGCGAGCCGACTTTATCGTGCGACACCGTCGGAGGTACCGCCGAGAACGAAAGCAACACGCCGCGAGCCGACTTTATCGTGCGACACCGTCGGAGGTACCGCTCGAGCCCGTCGGAGGTACCGCCGAGAACGAAAGCAACACGCCGCGCGCGGACTTTATCGTGCTATCCGGTCGGAGGTACAGCCCGAGCGAGCGTCCGGAGGTACCGCCGAGAACGAAAGCAACACGCCGCGCGCGGACTTTATCGTGCTATCCGGTCGGAGGTACAGCCCGAGCGAGCGTCCGGAGGTACCGCCGAGAACGAAAGCAACACGCCGCGCGCGGACTTTATCGTGCTATCCGGTCGGAGGTACCGCCGAGAGCGAAAGCAACACGCCGCGAGCCGACTTTTGCATCGCCCGTACGCCGGAGGTACCGCCGAGAGCGAAAGCAACACGCCGCGAGCCGACTTTGCATCGCCCGTACGCCGGAGGTACCGCCGAGAGCGAAAGCAACACGCCGCGAGCCGACTTTTGCATCGCCCGTACGCCGGAGGTACCGCCGAGAGCGAAAGCAACACGCCGCGAGCCGACTTTGCATCGCCCGTACGCCGGAGGTACCGCCGAGCGAAAGCAACACGCCGCGAGCCGACTTTTGCATCGCCCGTACGCCGGAGGTACCGCCGAGCGCGAAAGCAACACGCCGCGAGCCGACTTTATCTTGCGACACCGTCGGAGGTACCGCTCGAGCCCGTCGGAGGTACCGCCGAGAACGAAAGCAACACGCCGCGCGCGGACTTTATCGTGCTATCCGGTCGGAGGTACCGCCGAGAGCGAAAGCAACACGCCGCGAGCCGACTTTATCGTGCGACACCGTCGGAGGTACCGCCCGAGCGAGCGTCCGGAGGTACCGCCGAGAGCGAAAGCAACACGCCGCGAGCCGACTTTTGCATCGCCCGTACGCCGGAGGTACCGCCGAGAGCGAAAGCAACACGCCGCGAGCCGACTTTATCGTGCGACACCGTCGGAGGTACCGCTCGAGCCCGTCGGAGGTACCGCCGAGAACGAAAG
>JAECZD010000050.1:180671-185671 GCA_024349325.1 Pogonomyrmex californicus
AACACGCCGCGAGCGGACTTTAACGCACGAACGGCCGTGCGCGCCACGTCGTGCGAAAGCAACACGCCGCGAGCGGACTTTAACGCACGAACGGCCGTGCGCGCCACGTTGTGCGAAAGCAACACGCCGCGAGCGGACTTTAACGCACGAACGGCCGTGCGCGCCACGTCGTGCGAAAGCAACACGCCGCGAGCGGACTTTAACGCACGAACGGCCGTGCGCGCCACGTCGTGCGAAAGCAACACGCCGCGAGCGGACTTTAACGCACGAACGGCCGTGCGCGCCACGTCGTGCGAAAGCAACACGCCGCGAGCGGACTTTAACGCACGAACGGCCGTGCGCGCCACGTCGTGCGAAAGCAACACGCCGCGAGCGGACTTTAACGCACGAACGGCCGTGCGCGCCACGTCGTGCGAAAGCAACACGCCGCGAGCGGACTTTAACGCACGAACGGCCGTGCGCGCCACGTCGTGCGAAAGCAACACGCCGCGAGCGGACTTTAACGCACGAACGGCCGTGCGCGCCACGTCGTGCGAAAGCAACACGCCGCGAGCGGACTTTAACGCACGAACGGCCGTGCGCGCCACGTCGTGCGAAAGCAACACGCCGCGAGCGGACTTTAACGCACGAACGGCCGTGCGCGCCACGTCGTGCGAAAGCAACACGCCGCGAGCGGACTTTAACGCACGAACGGCCGTGCGCGCCACGTCGTGCGAAAGCAACACGCAGCGCGCGAGCTTGTGTTGTGCCTGTACGCGGGAGGCGCGATTAAAGTATCAATCATTCGTGTGCTACAATTTTATAATCATGTGTCCTTAATATATCAATACTTATATAATTGCATAATAAAATATAATATTACAATATAAACATTATATTTCGTTATATGAGCTTAAAAATTAACATAATTGTAATAACTGAGCATTATGCACCTTCTATTACAGAAACACTAAAAGTATTCCCACGCAAACACTCCAATGCGTGTGATCCGTTATTAGAGACGGCATTCATGCATGAGTACTTTAAAAGTAAAAATATATACACGGACAACAGCAACACTTTATACAAAGGCATCAATCCAGATATCAATGACGAATATATGTTTATTTACTAAGACGAAAGTTATTTATTGCGCTGCCCGTCTGTCGGAGGTACCGCCGAGAGCGAAAGCAACATGCCGCGAGCCGACTTTCGCATCGCCCGTACGCCGGAGGTACCGCCGAGAGCGAAAGCAACACGCCGCGAGCCGACTTTATCGTGCTATCCGATCGGAGGTACCGCCCGAGCGAGCGTCCGGAGGTACCGCCGAGAGAGAAAGCAACACGCCGCGAGCCGACTTTCGCATCGCCCGTACGCCGGAGGTACCTCCGAGAGCGAAAGCAACACGCCGCGAGCCGACTTTATCGTGCGACACCGTCGGAGGTACCGCCCGAGCCCGTCGGAGGTACCGCCGAGAACGAAAGCAACACGCCGCGCGCGGACTTTATCGTGCCATCCGGTCGGAGGTACCGCCCGAGCGAGCGTCCGGAGGTACCGACGAGAACGAAAGCAACACGCCGCGCGCGGACTTTATCGTGCTATCCGGTCGGAGGTACCGCCGAGAGCGAAAGCAACACGCCGCGAGCCGACTTTCGCATCGCCCGTACGCCGGAGGTACCGCCGAGAGCGAAAGCAACACGCCGCGAGCCGACTTTATCGTGCGACACCGTCGGAGGTACCGCCCGAGCCCGTCGGAGGTACCGCCGAGAACGAAAGCAACACGCCGCGCGCGGACTTTATCGTGCCATCCGGTCGGAGGTACCGCCCGAGCGAGCGTCCGGAGGTACCGCCGAGAGCGAAAGCAACACGCCGCGCGCGGACTTTATCGTGCTATCCGGTCAGAGGTACCGCCGAGAGCGAAAGCAACACGCCGCGAGCCGACTTTCGCATCGCCCGTACGCCGGAGGTACCGCCGAGAGCGAAAGCAACACGCCGCGAGCCGACTTTATCGTGCGACACCGTCGGAGGTACCGCCCGAGCCCGTCGGAGGTACCGCCGAGAACGAAAGCAACACGCCGCGCGCGGACTTTATCGTGCCATCCGGTCGGAGGTACCGCCCGAGCGAGCGTCCGGAGGTACCGCCGAGAGCGAAAGCAACACGCCGCGATCCGACTTTATCGTGCGACACCGTCGGAGGTACCGCCGAGAACGAAAGCAACACGCCGCGAGCCGACTTTATCGTGCGACACCGTCGGAGGTACCGCTCGAGCCCGTCGGAGGTACCGCCGAGAACGAAAGCAACACGCCGCGCGCGGACTTTATCGTGCTATCCGGTCGGAGGTACAGCCCGAGCGAGCGTCCGGAGGTACCGCCGAGAACGAAAGCAACACGCCGCGCGCGGACTTTATCGTGCTATCCGGTCGGAGGTACAGCCCGAGCGAGCGTCCGGAGGTACCGCCGAGAACGAAAGCAACACGCCGCGCGCGGACTTTATCGTGCTATCCGGTCGGAGGTACCGCCGAGAGCGAAAGCAACACGCCGCGAGCCGACTTTAGCATCGCCCGTACGCCGGAGGTACCGCCGAGAGCGAAAGCAACACGCCGCGAGCCGACTTTTGCATCGCCCGTACGCCGGAGGTACCGCCGAGAGCGAAAGCAACACGCCGCGAGCCGACTTTTGCATCGCCCGTACGCCGGAGGTACCGCCGAGAGCGAAAGCAACACGCCGCGAGCCGACTTTTGCATCGCCCGTACGCCGGAGGTACCGCCGAGAGCGAAAGCAACACGCCGCGAGCCGACTTTATCTTGCGACACCGTCGGAGGTACCGCTCGAGCCCGTCGGAGGTACCGCCGAGAACGAAAGCAACACGCCGCGCGCGGACTTTATCGTGCCATCCGGTCGGAGGTACCGCCCGAGCGAGCGTCCGGAGGTACCGCCGAGAGCGAAAGCAACACGCCGCGATCCGACTTTATCGTGCGACACCGTCGGAGGTACCGCCGAGAACGAAAGCAACACGCCGCGAGCCGACTTTATCGTGCGACACCGTCGGAGGTACCGCTCGAGCCCGTCGGAGGTACCGCCGAGAACGAAAGCAACACGCCGCGCGCGGACTTTATCGTGCTATCCGGTCGGAGGTACAGCCCGAGCGAGCGTCCGGAGGTACCGCCGAGAACGAAAGCAACACGCCGCGCGCGGACTTTATCGTGCTATCCGGTCGGAGGTACAGCCCGAGCGAGCGTCCGGAGGTACCGCCGAGAACGAAAGCAACACGCCGCGCGCGGACTTTATCGTGCTATCCGGTCGGAGGTACCGCCGAGAGCGAAAGCAACACGCCGCGAGCCGACTTTTGCATCGCCCGTACGCCGGAGGTACCGCCGAGAGCGAAAGCAACACGCCGCGAGCCGACTTTTGCATCGCCCGTACGCCGGAGGTACCGCCGAGAGCGAAAGCAACACGCCGCGAGCCGACTTTTGCATCGCCCGTACGCCGGAGGTACCGCCGAGAGCGAAAGCAACACGCCGCGAGCCGACTTTTGCATCGCCCGTACGCCGGAGGTACCGCCGAGAGCGAAAGCAACACGCCGCGAGCCGACTTTATCTTGCGACACCGTCGGAGGTACCGCTCGAGCCCGTCGGAGGTACCGCCGAGAACGAAAGCAACACGCCGCGCGCGGACTTTATCGTGCTATCCGGTCGGAGGTACCGCCGAGAGCGAAAGCAACACGCCGCGAGCCGACTTTATCGTGCGACACCGTCGGAGGTACCGCCCGAGCGAGCGTCCGGAGGTACCGCCGAGAGCGAAAGCAACACGCCGCGAGCCGACTTTTGCATCGCCCGTACGCCGGAGGTACCGCCGAGAGCGAAAGCAACACGCCGCGAGCCGACTTTATCGTGCGACACCGTCGGAGGTACCGCTCGAGCCCGTCGGAGGTACCGCCGAGAACGAAAGCAACACGCCGCGCGCGGACTTTATCGTGCTATCCGGTCGGAGGTACCGCCGAGAGCGAAAGCAACACGCCGCTAGCCGACTTTATCGTGCGACACCGTCGGAGGTACCGCCCGAGCGAGCGTCCGGAGGTACCGCCGAGAGCGAAAGCAACACGCCGCGAGCCGACTTTTGCATCGCCCGTACGCCGGAGGTACCGCCGAGAGCGAAAGCAACACGCCGCGAGCCGACTTTATCGTGCGACACCGTCGGAGGTACCGCTCGAGCCCGTCGGAGGTACCGCCGAGAACGAAAGCAACACGCCGCGCGCGGACTTTATCGTGCTATCCGGTCGGAGGTACAGCCCGAGCGAGCGTCCGGAGGTACCGCCGAGAACGAAAGCAACACGCCGCGCGCGGACTTTATCGTGCTATCCGGTCGGAGGTACAGCCCGAGCGAGCGTCCGGAGGTACCGCCGAGAACGAAAGCAACACGCCGCGCGCGGACTTTATCGTGCTATCCGGTCGGAGGTACCGCCGAGAGCGAAAGCAACACGCCGCGAGCCGACTTTCGCATCGCCCGTACGCCGGAGGTACCGCCGAGAGCGAAAGCAACACGCCGCGAGCCGACTTTCGCATCGCCCGTACGCCGGAGGTACCGCCGAGAGCGAAAGCAACACGCCGCGAGCCGACTTTTGCATCGCCCGTACGCCGGAGGTACCGCCGAGAGCGAAAGCAACACGCCGCGAGCCGACTTTTGCATCGCCCGTACGCCGGAGGTACCGCCGAGAGCGAAAGCAACACGCCGCGAGCCGACTTTATCGTGCGACACCGTCGGAGGTACCGCCGAGAACGAAAGCAACACGCCGCGCGCGGACTTTATCGTGCTATCCGATCGGAGGTACCGCCCGAGCGAGCGTCCGGAGGTACCGCCGAGAACGAAAGCAACACGCCGCTATCCGACTTTATCGTGCGACACCGTCGGAGGTACCGCCGAGAACGAAAGCAACACGCCGCGCGCGGACTTTATCGTGCTATCCGGTCGGAGGTACCGCCGAGAGCGAAAGCAACACGCCGCGAGCCGACTTTCGCATCGCC
>JAECZD010000050.1:198171-203171 GCA_024349325.1 Pogonomyrmex californicus
ACGGCCGTGCGCGCCACGTCGTGCGAAAGCAACACGCCGCGAGCGGACTTTAACGCACGAACGGCCGTGCGCGCCACGTCGTGCGAAAGCAACACGCCGCGAGCGGACTTTAACGCACGAACGGCCGTGCGCGCCACGTCGTGCGAAAGCAACACGCCGCGAGCGGACTTTAACGCACGAACGGCCGTGCGCGCCACGTCGTGCGAAAGCAACACGCCGCGAGCGGACTTTAACGCACGAACGGCCGTGCGCGCCACGTCGTGCGAAAGCAACACGCCGCGAGCGGACTTTAACGCACGAACGGCCGTGCGCGCCACGTCGTGCGAAAGCAACACGCCGCGAGCGGACTTTAACGCACGAACGGCCGTGCGCGCCACGTCGTGCGAAAGCAACACGCCGCGAGCGGACTTTAACGCACGAACGGCCGTGCGCGCCACGTCGTGCGAAAGCAACTCGCAGCGCGCGAGCTTGTGTTGTGCCTGTACGCGGGAGGCGCGATTAAAGTATCAATCATTCGTGTGCTACAATTTTATAATCATGTGTCCTTAATATATCAATACTTATATAATTGCATAATAAAATATAATATTACAATATAAACATTATATTTCGTTATATGAGCTTAAAAATTAACATAATTGTAATAACTGAGCATTATGCACCTTCTATTACAGAAACACTAAAAGTATTCCCACGCAAACACTCCAATGCGTGTGATCCGTTATTAGAGACGGCATTCATGCATGAGTACTTTAAAAGTAAAAATATATACACGGACAACAGCAACACTTTATACAAAGGCATCAATCCAGATATCAATGACGAATATATGTTTATTTACTAAGACGAAAGTTATTTATTGCGCTGCCCGTCTGTCGGAGGTACCGCCGAGAGCGAAAGCAACATGCCGCGAGCCGACTTTCGCATCGCCCGTACGCCGGAGGTACCGCCGAGAGCGAAAGCAACACGCCGCGAGCCGACTTTATCGTGCTATCCGATCGGAGGTACCGCCCGAGCGAGCGTCCGGAGGTACCGCCGAGAGAGAAAGCAACACGCCGCGAGCCGACTTTCGCATCGCCCGTACGCCGGAGGTACCGCCGAGAGCGAAAGCAACACGCCGCGAGCCGACTTTATCGTGCGACACCGTCGGAGGTACCGCCCGAGCCCGTCGGAGGTACCGCCGAGAACGAAAGCAACACGCCGCGCGCGGACTTTATCGTGCCATCCGGTCGGAGGTACCGCCCGAGCGAGCGTCCGGAGGTACCGACGAGAACGAAAGCAACACGCCGCGCGCGGACTTTATCGTGCTATCCGGTCGGAGGTACCGCCGAGAGCGAAAGCAACACGCCGCGAGCCGACTTTCGCATCGCCCGTACGCCGGAGGTACCGCCGAGAGCGAAAGCAACACGCCGCGAGCCGACTTTATCGTGCGACACCGTCGGAGGTACCGCCCGAGCCCGTCGGAGGTACCGCCGAGAACGAAAGCAACACGCCGCGCGCGGACTTTATCGTGCCATCCGGTCGGAGGTACCGCCCGAGCGAGCGTCCGGAGGTACCGCCGAGAGCGAAAGCAACACGCCGCGCGCGGACTTTATCGTGCTATCCGGTCAGAGGTACCGCCGAGAGCGAAAGCAACACGCCGCGAGCCGACTTTCGCATCGCCCGTACGCCGGAGGTACCGCCGAGAGCGAAAGCAACACGCCGCGAGCCGACTTTATCGTGCGACACCGTCGGAGGTACCGCCCGAGCCCGTCGGAGGTACCGCCGAGAACGAAAGCAACACGCCGCGCGCGGACTTTATCGTGCCATCCGGTCGGAGGTACCGCCCGAGCGAGCGTCCGGAGGTACCGCCGAGAGCGAAAGCAACACGCCGCGATCCGACTTTATCGTGCGACACCGTCGGAGGTACCGCCGAGAACGAAAGCAACACGCCGCGAGCCGACTTTATCGTGCGACACCGTCGGAGGTACCGCTCGAGCCCGTCGGAGGTACCGCCGAGAACGAAAGCAACACGCCGCGCGCGGACTTTATCGTGCTATCCGGTCGGAGGTACAGCCCGAGCGAGCGTCCGGAGGTACCGCCGAGAACGAAAGCAACACGCCGCGCGCGGACTTTATCGTGCTATCCGGTCGGAGGTACAGCCCGAGCGAGCGTCCGGAGGTACCGCCGAGAACGAAAGCAACACGCCGCGCGCGGACTTTATCGTGCTATCCGGTCGGAGGTACCGCCGAGAGCGAAAGCAACACGCCGCGAGCCGACTTTTGCATCGCCCGTACGCCGGAGGTACCGCCGAGAGCGAAAGCAACACGCCGCGAGCCGACTTTGCATCGCCCGTACGCCGGAGGTACCGCCGAGAGCGAAAGCAACACGCCGCGAGCCGACTTTTGCATCGCCCGTACGCCGGAGGTACCGCCGAGAGCGAAAGCAACACGCCGCGAGCCGACTTTTGCATCGCCCGTACGCCGGAGGTACCGCCGAGAGCGAAAGCAACACGCCGCGAGCCGACTTTATCTTGCGACACCGTCGGAGGTACCGCTCGAGCCCGTCGGAGGTACCGCCGAGAACGAAAGCAACACGCCGCGCGCGGACTTTATCGTGCCATCCGGTCGGAGGTACCGCCCGAGCGAGCGTCCGGAGGTACCGCCGAGAGCGAAAGCAACACGCCGCGATCCGACTTTATCGTGCGACACCGTCGGAGGTACCGCCGAGAACGAAAGCAACACGCCGCGAGCCGACTTTATCGTGCGACACCGTCGGAGGTACCGCTCGAGCCCGTCGGAGGTACCGCCGAGAACGAAAGCAACACGCCGCGCGCGGACTTTATCGTGCTATCCGGTCGGAGGTACAGCCCGAGCGAGCGTCCGGAGGTACCGCCGAGAACGAAAGCAACACGCCGCGCGCGGACTTTATCGTGCTATCCGGTCGGAGGTACAGCCCGAGCGAGCGTCCGGAGGTACCGCCGAGAACGAAAGCAACACGCCGCGCGCGGACTTTATCGTGCTATCCGGTCGGAGGTACCGCCGAGAGCGAAAGCAACACGCCGCGAGCCGACTTTTGCATCGCCCGTACGCCGGAGGTACCGCCGAGAGCGAAAGCAACACGCCGCGAGCCGACTTTTGCATCGCCCGTACGCCGGAGGTACCGCCGAGAGCGAAAGCAACACGCCGCGAGCCGACTTTTGCATCGCCCGTACGCCGGAGGTACCGCCGAGAGCGAAAGCAACACGCCGCGAGCCGACTTTTGCATCGCCCGTACGCCGGAGGTACCGCCGAGAGCGAAAGCAACACGCCGCGAGCCGACTTTATCTTGCGACACCGTCGGAGGTACCGCTCGAGCCCGTCGGAGGTACCGCCGAGAACGAAAGCAACACGCCGCGCGCGGACTTTATCGTGCTATCCGGTCGGAGGTACCGCCGAGAGCGAAAGCAACACGCCGCGAGCCGACTTTATCGTGCGACACCGTCGGAGGTACCGCCCGAGCGAGCGTCCGGAGGTACCGCCGAGAGCGAAAGCAACACGCCGCGAGCCGACTTTAGCATCGCCCGTACGCCGGAGGTACCGCCGAGAGCGAAAGCAACACGCCGCGAGCCGACTTTATCGTGCGACACCGTCGGAGGTACCGCTCGAGCCCGTCGGAGGTACCGCCGAGAACGAAAGCAACACGCCGCGCGCGGACTTTATCGTGCTATCCGGTCGGAGGTACCGCCGAGAGCGAAAGCAACACGCCGCTAGCCGACTTTATCGTGCGACACCGTCGGAGGTACCGCCCGAGCGAGCGTCCGGAGGTACCGCCGAGAGCGAAAGCAACACGCCGCGAGCCGACTTTAGCATCGCCCGTACGCCGGAGGTACCGCCGAGAGCGAAAGCAACACGCCGCGAGCCGACTTTATCGTGCGACACCGTCGGAGGTACCGCTCGAGCCCGTCGGAGGTACCGCCGAGAACGAAAGCAACACGCCGCGCGCGGACTTTATCGTGCTATCCGGTCGGAGGTACAGCCCGAGCGAGCGTCCGGAGGTACCGCCGAGAACGAAAGCAACACGCCGCGCGCGGACTTTATCGTGCTATCCGGTCGGAGGTACAGCCCGAGCGAGCGTCCGGAGGTACCGCCGAGAACGAAAGCAACACGCCGCGCGCGGACTTTATCGTGCTATCCGGTCGGAGGTACCGCCGAGAGCGAAAGCAACACGCCGCGAGCCGACTTTCGCATCGCCCGTACGCCGGAGGTACCGCCGAGAGCGAAAGCAACACGCCGCGAGCCGACTTTCGCATCGCCCGTACGCCGGAGGTACCGCCGAGAGCGAAAGCAACACGCCGCGAGCCGACTTTTGCATCGCCCGTACGCCGGAGGTACCGCCGAGAGCGAAAGCAACACGCCGCGAGCCGACTTTTGCATCGCCCGTACGCCGGAGGTACCGCCGAGAGCGAAAGCAACACGCCGCGAGCCGACTTTATCGTGCGACACCGTCGGAGGTACCGCCGAGAACGAAAGCAACACGCCGCGCGCGGACTTTATCGTGCTATCCGATCGGAGGTACCGCCCGAGCGAGCGTCCGGAGGTACCGCCGAGAACGAAAGCAACACGCCGCTATCCGACTTTATCGTGCGACACCGTCGGAGGTACCGCCGAGAACGAAAGCAACACGCCGCGCGCGGACTTTATCGTGCTATCCGGTCGGAGGTACCGCCGAGAGCGAAAGCAACACGCCGCGAGCCGACTTTCGCATCGCCCGTACGCCGGAGGTACCGCCGAGAGCGAAAGCAACACGCCGCTAGCCGACTTTATCGTGCGACACCGTCGGAGGTACCGCCCGAGCGAGCGTCCGGAGGTACCGCCGAGAGCGAAAGCAACACGCCGCGAGCCGACTTTTGCATCGCCCGTACGCCGGAGGTACCGCCGAGAGCGAAAGCAACACGCCGCGAGCCGACTTTATCGTGCGACACCGTCGGAGGTACCGCTCGAGCCCGTCGGAGGTACCGCCGAGAACGAAAGCAACACGCC
>JAECZD010000050.1:215671-220671 GCA_024349325.1 Pogonomyrmex californicus
AAAGCAACACGCCGCGAGCCGACTTTATCGTGCTATCCGATCGGAGGTACCGCCCGAGCGAGCGTCGGAGGTACCGCCGAGAGAAAGCAACACGCCGCGAGCCGACTTTCGCATCGCCCGTACGCCGGAGGTACCTCCGAGAGCGAAAGCAACACGCCGCGAGCCGACTTTATCGTGCGACACCGTCGGAGGTACCGCCCGAGCCCGTCGGAGGTACCGCCGAGAACGAAAGCAACACGCCGCGCGCGGACTTTATCGTGCCATCCGGTCGGAGGTACCGCCCGAGCGAGCGTCCGGAGGTACCGACGAGAACGAAAGCAACACGCCGCGCGCGGACTTTATCGTGCTATCCGGTCGGAGGTACCGCCGAGAGCGAAAGCAACACGCCGCGAGCCGACTTTCGCATCGCCCGTACGCCGGAGGTACCGCCGAGAGCAACCGCCGCGCGACCGACTTTATCGTGCGACCCGCGTCGGTACCGCCCGAGCCCGTCGGAGGTACAGAACGAAAGCAACACGCCGCGCGCGGACTTTATCGTGCCATCCGGTCGGAGGTACCGCCCGAGCGAGCGTCCGGAGGTACCGCCGAGAGCGAAAGCAACACGCCGCGCGCGGACTTTATCGTGCTATCCGGTCAGAGGTACCGCCGAGAGCGAAAGCAACACGCCGCGAGCCGACTTTCGCATCGCCCGTACGCCGGAGGTACCGCCGAGAGCGAAAGCAACACGCCGCGAGCCGACTTTATCGTGCGACACCGTCGGGGTACCGCCCGAGCCCGTCAGGTACCGCCGAGAACAACAACGCCGCGCGCGGACTTTATCGTGCCATCCGGTCGGAGGTACCGCCCGAGCGAGCGTCCAGTACCGCCGAGAGCGAAAGCAACACGCCGCGATCCGACTTTATCGTGCGACACCGTCGGAGGTACCGCCGAGCGAAAGCAACACGCCGCGAGCCGACTTTATCGTGCGACACCGTCGAGTACCGCTCGAGCCCGTCGGAGGTACCGCCGAGAACGAAAGCAACACGCCGCGCGCGGACTTTATCGTGCTATCCGGTCGGAGGTACAGCCCGAGCGAGCGTCCGGAGGTACCGCCGAGAACGAAAGCAACACGCCGCGCGCGGACTTTATCGTGCTATCCGGTCGGAGGTACAGCCCGAGCGAGCGTCCGGAGGTACCGCCGAGAACGAAAGCAACACGCCGCGCGCGGACTTTATCGTGCTATCCGGTCGGAGGTACCGCCGAGAGCGAAAGCAACACGCCGCGAGCCGACTTTTGCATCGCCCGTACGCCGGAGGTACCGCCGAGAGCGAAGGCAACACGCCGCGAGCCGACTTTGCATCGCCCGTACGCCGGAGGTACCGCCGAGAGCGAAAGCAACACGCCGCGAGCCGACTTTTGCATCGCCCGTACGCCGGAGGTACCGCCGAGAGCGAAAGCAACACGCCGCGAGCCGACTTTTGCATCGCCCGTACGCCGGAGGTACCGCCGAGAGCGAAAGCAACACGCCGCGAGCCGACTTTATCTTGCGACACCGTCGGAGGTACCGCTCGAGCCCGTCGGAGGTACCGCCGAGAACGAAAGCAACACGCCGCGCGCGGACTTTATCGTGCCATCCGGTCGGAGGTACCGCCCGAGCGAGCGTCCGGAGGTACCGCCGAGAGCGAAAGCAACACGCCGCGATCCGACTTTATCGTGCGACACCGTCGGAGGTACCGCCGAGAACGAAAGCAACACGCCGCGAGCCGACTTTATCGTGCGACACCGTCGGAGGTACCGCTCGAGCCCGTCGGAGGTACCGCCGAGAACGAAAGCAACACGCCGCGCGCCGACTTTATCGTGCTATCCGGTCGGAGGTACAGCGAGCGAGCGTCCGGAGGTACCGCCGAGAACGAAAGCAACACGCCGCGCGCGGACTTTATCGTGCTATCCGGTCGGAGGTACAGCAGCGCGTCCGGAGGTACCGCCGAGAACGAAAGCAACACGCCGCGCGCGGACTTTATCGTGCTATCCGGTCGGAGGTACCGCCGAGAGCGAAAGCAACACGCCGCGAGCCGACTTTTGCATCGCCCGTACGCCGGAGGTACCGCCGAGAGCGAAAGCAACACGCCGCGAGCCGACTTTTGCATCGCCCGTACGCCGGAGGTACCGCCGAGAGCGAAAGCAACACGCCGCGAGCCGACTTTTGCATCGCCCGTACGCCGGAGGTACCGCCGAGAGCGAAAGCAACACGCCGCGAGCCGACTTTTGCATCGCCCGTACGCCGGAGGTACCGCCGAGCGCGAAAGCAACACGCCGCGAGCCGACTTTTGCATCGCCGTACGCCGGAGGTACCGCCGAGAGCGAAAGCAACACGCCGCGAGCCGACATCTTGCGACACCGTCGGAGAACACCGCCGCGCAGGCTTTATCGTGCTATCCGGTCGGAGGTACCGCCGAGAGCGAAAGCAACACGCCGCGAGCCGACTTTATCGTGCGACACCGTCGGAGGTACCGCCCGAGCGAGCGTCCGGAGGTACCGCCGAGAGCGAAAGCAACACGCCGCGAGCCGACTTTTGCATCGCCCGCGCCGGAGGTACCGCCCGAGCGAAAGCAGCACGCCGCGAGCCGACTTTATCGTGCGACACCGTCGGAGGTACCGCTCGAGCCCGTCGGAGGTACCGCCGAGAACGAAAGCAACACGCCGCGCGCGGACTTTATCGTGCTATCCGGTCGGAGGTACCGCCGAGAGCGAAAGCAACACGCCGCTAGCCGACTTTATCGTGCGACACCGTCGGAGGTACCGCCCGAGCGAGCGTCCGGAGGTACCGCCGAGAGCGAAAGCAACACGCCGCGAGCCGACTTTTGCATCGCCCGTACGCCGGAGGTACCGCCGAGAGCGAAAGCAACACGCCGCGAGCCGACTTTATCGTGCGACACCGTCGGAGGTACCGCTCGAGCCCGTCGGAGGTACCGCCGAGAACGAAAGCAACACGCCGCGCGCCGACTTTATCGTGCTATCCGGTCGGAGGTACAGCCCGAGCGAGCGTCGGAGGTACCGCCGAGAACGAAAGCAACACGCCGCGCGCGGACTTTATCGTGCTATCCGGTCGGAGGTACAGCCCGAGCGAGCGTCCGGAGGTACCGCCGAGAACGAAAGCAACACGCCGCGCGCGGACTTTATCGTGCTATCCGGTCGGAGGTACCGCCGAGAGCGAAAGCAACACGCCGCGAGCCGACTTTCGCATCGCCCGTACGCCGGAGGTACCGCCGAGAGCGAAAGCAACACGCCGCGAGCCGACTTTCGCATCGCCCGTACGCCGGAGGTACCGCCGAGAGCGAAAGCAACACGCCGCGAGCCGACTTTTGCATCGCCCGTACGCCGGAGGTACCGCCGAGAGCGAAAGCAACACGCCGCGAGCCGACTTTTGCATCGCCCGTACGCCGGAGGTACCGCCGAGAGCGAAAGCAACACGCCGCGAGCCGACTTTATCGTGCGACACCGTCGGAGGTACCGCCGAGAACGAAAGCAACACGCCGCGCGCGGACTTTATCGTGCTATCCGATCGGAGGTACCGCCCGAGCGAGCGTCCGGAGGTACCGCCGAGAACGAAAGCAACACGCCGCTATCCGACTTTATCGTGCGACACCGTCGGAGGTACCGCCGAGAACGAAAGCAACACGCCGCGCGCGGACTTTATCGTGCTATCCGGTCGGAGGTACCGCCGAGAGCGAAAGCAACACGCCGCGAGCCGACTTTCGCATCGCCCGTACGCCGGAGGTACCGCCGAGAGCGAAAGCAACACGCCGCGAGCCGACTTTATCGTGCGACACCGTCGGAGGTATCGCCCGTGCCCGTCGGAGGTACCGCCGAGCCGGTCGGAGGTACCGCCGAGCCCGTCGGTGTTCCTTACAAGTATCCGTTTTCGACCATCGGGACGCCCGATTTTGTCTAACGTCATCTCTTTTTCTTTGATTCATCCCGTCTGTGCGGTCGTTTTGTCGCTGTCGACCCGTTGGGGTCGATCATCGTAAGCCGATCGTTCGCAGCGACTAAGTCCCGTTCGCCTCGTTTCATCGGCGCTCGCGCCCATAAGCGGCCGTGCGTAAGACCGTGCGTCGCCGACCGCTTGGCCGGCCGGTTGGGTACTATAAGAGGTGCGGTGCGCTCGGCGAGCGAGCGTTGTCGGATCGTCGTGCGGGTGCGTTTGGCGTGCTTCGCACGTTCAGTACGATGTGTCTCGGCTCTCCTGAGTCGTGCCGCATTATTAGAAATTATATTTCTAGACACAGCATTGCCACGAGTCGGCGTCGTAAGACCGAATGGCTCCTATGTGGCGCGCACTGTTTATCAGTGTTGGCTGCGCGATCTTCCCTCGTTCGTAGACGAACGCGATCGGATGTATCGTTGCACTTACCGAGCATCGACTCCACCGTTACCGAGTGGCGGAAAGCGAGAGATCGCTCTTCACGCTTACTTGTAAACCGTAGCGAAAATTTTCGACCGTGCTTAAACGCACCGGCGACTCGTTCCTCGACGTCTGAGCATCGCGCCGTCGATCTAGCGTCAGGGCGAGGCGGCTATACGCCGCTACTTTGGGAGAATGAGAACAACACATGATCTTTATATAACAAATATGATCTTCATAAGATAATTTTAACGGAGTAGAGCTCCAACGAGCGTCTGTCTCCAGCTGTATATATTGCGATAAGAGAGTGTCGCCGACCGGCTTATGGGCGCCGGCGGTAATAACGGCACGTCGAGAGTATCTCGAACGAAGTGCGCCCGTCACGTTCGCGGACGTGATGGGGCGCGCGTCGCTCCACGCGAGCGACCGAACTCACGAAGTTCCCTGGTTGATCCTGCCAGTAGTCATATGCTTGTCTCAAAGATTAAGCCATGCATGTCTCAGTGCATGCCGAATTAAGGTGAAACCGCGAATGGCTCATTAAATCAGTTATGGTTCATTAGATTGTACCCACATTTACTTGGATAACTGTGGTAATTCTAGAGCTAATACATGC
>JAECZD010000050.1:230671-236553 GCA_024349325.1 Pogonomyrmex californicus
GGACTTTAACGCACGAACGGCCGTGCGCGCCATGTCGTGCGAAAGCAACACGCCGCGAGCGGACTTTAACGCACGAACGGCCGTGCGCGCCACGTCGTGCGAAAGCAACACGCCGCGAGCGGACTTTAACGCACGAACGGCCGTGCGCGTCGTGCGAAAGCAACACGCCGCGAGCGGACTTTAACGCACGAACGGCCGTGCGCGCCACGTCGTGCGAAAGCAACACGCCGCGAGCGGACTTTAACGCACGAACGGCCGTGCGCGCCACGTCGTGCGAAAGCAACACGCCGCGAGCGGACTTTAACGCACGAACGGCCGTGCGCGCCACGTCGTGCGAAAGCAACACGCCGCGAGCGGACTTTAACGAACGGCCGTGCGCGCCACGTCGTGCGAAAGCAACACGCCGCGAGCGGACTTTAACGCACGAACGGCCGTGCGCGCCACGTCGTGCGAAAGCAACACGCCGCGAGCGGACTTTAACGCACGAACGGCCGTGCGCGCCACGTCGTGCGAAAGCAACACGCCGCGAGCGGACTTTAACGCACGAACGGCCGTGCGCGCGTCGTGCGAAAGCAACACGCCGCGAGCGGACTTTAACGCACGAACGGCCGTGCGCGCCACGTCGTGCGAAAGCAACACGCCGCGAGCGGACTTTAACGCACGAACGGCCGTGCGCGCCACGTCGTGCGAAAGCAACACGCCGCGAGCGGACTTTAACGCACGAACGGCCGTGCGCGCCACGTCGTGCGAAAGCAACACGCCGCGAGCGGACTTTAACGCACGAACGGCCGTGCGCGCCACGTCGTGCGAAAGCAACACGCAGCGCGAGCTTGTGTTGTGCCTGTACGCGGGAGGCGCGATTAAAGTATCAATCATTCGTGTGCTACAATTTTATAATCATGTGTCCTTAATATATCAATACTTATATAATTGCATAATAAAATATAATATTACAATATAAACATTATATTTCGTTATATGAGCTTAAAAATTAACATAATTGTAATAACTGAGCATTATACCTATTGAAACACTAAAGTATTCCCACGCAAACACTCCAATGCGTGTGATCCGTTATTAGAACGGCATTCATGCATGAGTACTTTAAAAGTAAAAATATATACACGGACAACAACACTTTATACAAAGGCATCAATCCAGATATCAATGACGAATATATGTTTATTTACTAAGACGAAAGTTATTTATTGCGCTGCCCGTCTGTCGAAGGTACGCCGAGAGCGAAAGCAACATGCCGCGAGCCGACTTTCGCATCGCCCGTACGCCGGAGGTACCGCCGAGAGCGAAAGCAACACGCCGCGAGCCGACTTTATCGTGCTATCCGATCGGAGGTACCGCCCGAGCGAGCGTCCGGAGGTACCGCCGAGAGAGAAAGCAACACGCCGCGAGCCGACTTTCGCACGTACGCCGGAGGTACCGCCGAGCGAAAGCAACACGCCGCGAGCCGACTTTATCGTGCGACACCGTCGAGGTACCGCCCGAGCCCGTCGGAGGTACCGCCGAGAACAACAACACGCCGCGCGCGGACTTTATCGTGCCATCCGGTCGGAGGTACGCCCGAGCGAGCGTCGGAGGTGACGAGAACGAAAGCAACACGCCGCGCGCGGACTTTATCGTGCTATCGGTCGGAGGTACCGCCGAGCGAAAGCAACACGCCGCGAGCCGACTTTCGCATCGCCCGACGCCGGAGGTACCGCCGAGCGAAAGCAACACGCCGCGAGCCGACTTTATCGTGCGACACCGTCGGAGGTACCGCCCGAGCCCGTCGGAGGTACCGCCGAGAACGAAAGCAACACGCCGCGCGCGGACTTTATCGTGCCATCCGGTCGGAGGTACCGCCCGAGCGAGCGTCCGGAGGTACCGCCGAGAGCGAAAGCAACACGCCGCGCGCGGACTTTATCGTGCTATCCGGTCGGAGGTACCGCCGAGAGCGAAAGCAACACGCCGCGACCGCATCGCCCGTACGCCGGAGGTACCGCCGAGCGAAAGCAACACGCCGCGAGCGGCTTTATCGTGCGACACCGTCGAGGTACCGCCCGAGCCCGTCGGAGGTACCGCCGAGAACGAAAGCAACACGCCGCGCGCGGACTTTATCGTGCCATCCGGTCGGAGGTACCGCCCGAGCGAGCGTCCGGAGGTACCGCCGAGAGCGAAAGCAACACGCCGCGAGCCGACTTTATCGTGCGACAACGTCGGAGGTACCGCCGAGAACGAAAGCAACACGCCGCGAGCCGACTTTATCGTGCGACACCGTCGGAGGTACCGCTCGAGCCCGTCGGAGGTACCGCCAAGGCAACACGCCGCGCGCGGACTTTATCGTGCTATCCGGTCGGAGGTACAGCCCGAGCGAGCGTCCGGAGGTACCGCCGAGAACGAAAGCAACACGCCGCGCGCGGACTTTATCGTGCTATCCGGTCGGAGGTACAGCCCGAGCGAGCGTCCGGAGGTACCGCCGAGAACGAAAGCAACACGCCGCGCGCGGACTTTATCGTGCTATCCGGTCGGAGGTACCGCCGAGAGCGAAAGCAACACGCCGCGAGCCGACTTTTGCATCGCCCGTACGCCGGAGGTACCGCCGAGAGCGAAAGCAACACGCCGCGAGCCGACTTTTGCATCGCCCGTACGCCGGAGGTACCGCCGAGAGCGAAAGCAACACGCCGCGAGCCGACTTTTGCATCGCCCGTACGCCGGAGGTACCGCCGAGAGCGAAAGCAACACGCCGCGAGCCGACTTTGCATCGCCCGTACGCCGGAGGTACCGCCGAGAGCGAAAGCAACACGCCGCGAGCCGACTTTATCTTGCGACACCGTCGGAGGTACCGCTCGAGCCCGTCGGAGGTACCGCCGAGAACGAAAGCAACACGCCGCGAGCCGACTTTATCGTGCGACACCGTCGGAGGTACCGCCCGAGCGAGCGTCCGGAGGTACCGCCGAGAGCGAAAGCAACACGCCGCGAGCCGACTTTATCGTGCGACACCGTCGGAGGTCAGAACGAAAGCAACACGCCGCGAGCCGACTTTATCGTGCGACACCGTCGGAGGTACCGCTCGAGCCCGTCGGAGGTACCGCCGAGAACGAAAGCAACACGCCGCGCGCGGACTTTATCGTGCTATCCGGTCGGAGGTACAGCGAGCGAGCGTCCGAGGTACCGCCGAAAGCAACACGCCGCGCGCGGACTTTATCGTGCTATCCGGTCGGAGGTACAGCCCGAGCGAGCGTCCGGAGGTACCGCCGAGAACGAAAGCAACACGCCGCGCGCGGACTTTATCGTGCTATCCGGTCGGAGGTACCGCCGAGAGCGAAAGCAACACGCCGCGAGCCGACTTTTGCATCGCCCGTACGCCGGAGGTACCGCCGAGAGCGAAAGCAACACGCCGCGAGCCGACTTTTGCATCGCCCGTACGCCGGAGGTACCGCCGAGAGCGAAAGCAACACGCCGCGAGCCGACTTTTGCATCGCCCGTACGCCGGAGGTACCGCCGAGCGCGAAAGCAACACGCCGCGAGCCGACTTTTGCATCGCCCGTACGCCGGAGGTACCGCCGAGAACGAAAGCAACACGCCGCGAGCCGACTTTATCTTGCGACACCGTCGGAGGTACCGCTCGAGCCCGTCGGAGGTACCGCCGAGAACGAAAGCAACACGCCGCGCGCGGACTTTATCGTGCTATCCGGTCGGAGTACCGCCGAGAGCGAAAGCAACACGCCGCGAGCCGACTTTATCGTGCGACACCGTCGGAGGTACCGCCCGAGCGAGCGTCCGGAGGTACCGCCGAAGGCCGCTGCACCGCCCGAGCCGGCTGCATCGCCCGTACGCCGGAGGTACCGCCGAGCGAAAGCAACACGCCGCGAGCGGACTTTATCGCGAGGTACCGCTCGAGCCCGTCGGAGGTACCGCCGAGAACGAAAGCAACACGCCGCGCGCGGACTTTATCGTGCTATCCGGTCGGAGGTACCGCCGAGAGCGAAAGCAACACGCCGCTAGCCGACTTTATCGTGCGACACCGTCGGAGGTACCGCCCGAGCGAGCGTCCGGAGGTACCGCCGAGAGCGAAAGCAACACGCCGCGACCGACTTTGCATCGCCGTACGCCGGAGGTACCGCCGAGCGAAAGCAACACGCCGCGAGCCGACTTTATCGTGCGACACCGTCGGAGTACCGCTCGAGCCCGTCGGAGGTACCGCCGAGAACGAAAGCAACACGCCGCGCGCGGACTTTATCGTGCTATCCGGTCGGAGGTACAGCCCGAGCGAGCGTCCGGAGGTACCGCCGAGAACGAAAGCAACACGCCGCGCGCGGACTTTATCGTGCTATCCGGTCGGAGGTACAGCCCGAGCGAGCGTCCGGAGGTACCGCCGAGAACGAAAGCAACACGCCGCGCGCGGACTTTATCGTGCTATCCGGTCGGAGGTACCGCCGAGAGCGAAAGCAACACGCCGCGAGCCGACTTTCGCATCGCCCGTACGCCGGAGGTACCGCCGAGAGCGAAAGCAACACGCCGCGAGCCGACTTTCGCATCGCCCGTACGCCGGAGGTACCGCCGAGAGCGAAAGCAACACGCCGCGAGCCGACTTTGCATCGCCCGTACGCCGGAGGTACCGCCGAGAGAAAGCAACACGCCGCGAGCCGACTTTTGCATCGCCCGTACGCCGGAGGTACCGCCGAGCGAAAGCAACACGCCGCGAGCCGACTTTATCGTGCGACACCGTCGGAGGTTGCCGCCGAGAACGAAAGCAACACGCCGCGCGCGGACTTTATCGTGCTATCCGATCGGAGGTACCGCCGAGCAGCGACGTCGGAGTACCGCCGAGAGCGAAAGCAACACGCCGCGAGCCGACTTTATCGTGCGACACCGTCGAGGTACCGCCGAGCGAAAGCAACACGCCGCGCGCGGACTTTATCGTGCTATCCGGTCGGAGGTACCGCCGAGCGAAAGCAACACGCCGCGAGCCGACTTTCGCATCGCCCGTACGCCGGAGGTACCGCCGAGAGCGAAAGCAACACGCCGCGAGCCGACTTTATCGTGCGACACCGTCGGAGGTACCGCCCGAGCGAGCGTCCGGAGGTACCGCCGAGAGCGAAAGCAACACGCCGCGAGCCGACTTTTGCATCGCCCGTACGCCGGAGGTACCGCCGAGCGCGAAAGCAACACGCCGCGAGCCGACTTTATCGTGCGACACCGTCGGAGGTACCGCTCGAGCCCGTCGGAGGTACCGCCGAGAACAACAACACGCCGCGCGCGGACTTTATCGTGCTATCCGGTCGGAGGTACAGCCCGAGCGAGCGTCCGGAGGTACCGCCGAGAACGAAAGCAACACGCCGCGCGCGGACTTTATCGTGCTATCCGGTCGGAGGTACAGCCGAGCGAGCGTCCGGAGGTACCGCCGAGAACGAAAGCAACACGCCGCGCGCGGACTTTATCGTGCTATCCGGTCGGAGGTACCGCCGAGAGCGAAAGCAACACGCCGCGAGCCGACTTTCGCATCGCCCGTACGCCGGAGGTACCGCCGAGAGCGAAAGCAACACGCCGCGAGCCGACTTTATCGTGCGACACCGTCGGAGGTATCGCCCGTGCCCGTCGGAGGTACCGCCGAGCCGGTCGGAGGTACCGCCGAGCCCGTCGGTGTTCCTTACAAGTATCCGTTTTCGACCATCGGGACGCCCGATTTTGTCTAACGTCATCTCTTTTTCTTTGATTCATCCCGTCTGTGCGGTCGTTTTGTCGCTGTCGACCCGTTGGGGTCGATCATCGTAAGCCGATCGTTCGCAGCGACTTCGTCCCCGTTCGCCTCGTTTCATCGGCGCTCGCGCCCATAAGCGGCCGTGCGTAAGACCGTGCGTCGCCGACCGCTTGGCCGGCCGGTT
>JAECZD010000050.1:246668-254168 GCA_024349325.1 Pogonomyrmex californicus
GCGAGCGGACTTTAACGCACGAACGGCCGTGCGCGCCACGTCGTGCGAAAGCAACACGCCGCGAGCGGACTTTAACGCACGAACGGCCGTGCGCGCCACGTCGTGCGAAAGCAACACGCCGCGAGCGGACTTTAACGCACGAACGGCCGTGCGCGCCACGTCGTGCGAAAGCAACACGCCGCGAGCGGACTTTAACGCACGAACGGCCGTGCGCGCCACGTCGTGCGAAAGCAACACGCCGCGAGCGGACTTTAACGCACGAACGGCCGTGCGCGCCACGTCGTGCGAAAGCAACACGCCGCGAGCGGACTTTAACGCACGAACGGCCGTGCGCGCCACGTCGTGCGAAAGCAACACGCCGCGAGCGGACTTTAACGCACGAACGGCCGTGCGCGCCACGTCGTGCGAAAGCAACACGCCGCGAGCGGACTTTAACGCACGAACGGCCGTGCGCGCCACGTCGTGCGAAAGCAACACGCCGCGAGCGGACTTTAACGCACGAACGGCCGTGCGCGCCACGTCGTGCGAAAGCAACACGCCGCGAGCGGACTTTAACGCACGAACGGCCGTGCGCGCCACGTCGTGCGAAAGCAACACGCCGCGAGCGGACTTTAACGCACGAACGGCCGTGCGCGCCACGTCGTGCGAAAGCAACACGCCGCGAGCGGACTTTAACGCACGAACGGCCGTGCGCGCCACGTCGTGCGAAAGCAACACGCCGCGAGCGGACTTTAACGCACGAACGGCCGTGCGCGCCACGTCGTGCGAAAGCAACACGCCGCGAGCGGACTTTAACGCACGAACGGCCGTGCGCGCCACGTCGTGCGAAAGCAACACGCCGCGAGCGGACTTTAACGCACGAACGGCCGTGCGCGCCACGTCGTGCGAAAGCAACACGCCGCGAGCGGACTTTAACGCACGAACGGCCGTGCGCGCCACGTCGTGCGAAAGCAACACGCCGCGAGCGGACTTTAACGCACGAACGGCCGTGCGCGCCACGTCGTGCGAAAGCAACACGCCGCGAGCGGACTTTAACGCACGAACGGCCGTGCGCGCCACGTCGTGCGAAAGCAACACGCCGCGAGCGGACTTTAACGCACGAACGGCCGTGCGCGCCACGTCGTGCGAAAGCAACACGCCGCGAGCGGACTTTAACGCACGAACGGCCGTGCGCGCCACGTCGTGCGAAAGCAACACGCCGCGAGCGGACTTTAACGCACGAACGGCCGTGCGCGCCACGTCGTGCGAAAGCAACACGCCGCGAGCGGACTTTAACGCACGAACGGCCGTGCGCGCCACGTCGTGCGAAAGCAACACGCCGCGAGCGGACTTTAACGCACGAACGGCCGTGCGCGCCACGTCGTGCGAAAGCAACACGCCGCGAGCGGACTTTAACGCACGAACGGCCGTGCGCGCCACGTCGTGCGAAAGCAACACGCCGCGAGCGGACTTTAACGCACGAACGGCCGTGCGCGCCACGTCGTGCGAAAGCAACACGCCGCGAGCGGACTTTAACGCACGAACGGCCGTGCGCGCCACGTCGTGCGAAAGCAACACGCCGCGAGCGGACTTTAACGCACGAACGGCCGTGCGCGCCACGTCGTGCGAAAGCAACACGCCGCGAGCGGACTTTAACGCACGAACGGCCGTGCGCGCCACGTCGTGCGAAAGCAACACGCCGCGAGCGGACTTTAACGCACGAACGGCCGTGCGCGCCACGTCGTGCGAAAGCAACACGCCGCGAGCGGACTTTAACGCACGAACGGCCGTGCGCGCCACGTCGTGCGAAAGCAACACGCCGCGAGCGGACTTTAACGCACGAACGGCCGTGCGCGCCACGTCGTGCGAAAGCAACACGCCGCGAGCGGACTTTAACGCACGAACGGCCGTGCGCGCCACGTCGTGCGAAAGCAACACGCCGCGAGCGGACTTTAACGCACGAACGGCCGTGCGCGCCACGTCGTGCGAAAGCAACACGCCGCGAGCGGACTTTAACGCACGAACGGCCGTGCGCGCCACGTCGTGCGAAAGCAACACGCCGCGAGCGGACTTTAACGCACGAACGGCCGTGCGCGCCACGTCGTGCGAAAGCAACACGCCGCGAGCGGACTTTAACGCACGAACGGCCGTGCGCGCCACGTCGTGCGAAAGCAACACGCCGCGAGCGGACTTTAACGCACGAACGGCCGTGCGCGCCACGTCGTGCGAAAGCAACACGCCGCGAGCGGACTTTAACGCACGAACGGCCGTGCGCGCCACGTCGTGCGAAAGCAACACGCCGCGAGCGGACTTTAACGCACGAACGGCCGTGCGCGCCACGTCGTGCGAAAGCAACACGCCGCGAGCGGACTTTAACGCACGAACGGCCGTGCGCGCCACGTCGTGCGAAAGCAACACGCCGCGAGCGGACTTTAACGCACGAACGGCCGTGCGCGCCACGTCGTGCGAAAGCAACACGCCGCGAGCGGACTTTAACGCACGAACGGCCGTGCGCGCCACGTCGTGCGAAAGCAACACGCCGCGAGCGGACTTTAACGCACGAACGGCCGTGCGCGCCACGTCGTGCGAAAGCAACACGCCGCGAGCGGACTTTAACGCACGAACGGCCGTGCGCGCCACGTCGTGCGAAAGCAACACGCCGCGAGCGGACTTTAACGCACGAACGGCCGTGTGCGCCACGTCGTGCGAAAGCAACACGCCGCGAGCGGACTTTAACGCACGAACGGCCGTGCGCGCCACGTCGTGCGAAAGCAACACGCCGCGAGCGGACTTTAACGCACGAACGGCCGTGCGCGCCACGTCGTGCGAAAGCAACACGCCGCGAGCGGACTTTAACGCACGAACGGCCGTGCGCGCCACGTCGTGCGAAAGCAACACGCCGCGAGCGGACTTTAACGCACGAACGGCCGTGCGCGCCACGTCGTGCGAAAGCAACACGCCGCGAGCGGACTTTAACGCACGAACGGCCGTGCGCGCCACGTCGTGCGAAAGCAACACGCCGCGAGCGGACTTTAACGCACGAACGGCCGTGCGCGCCACGTCGTGCGAAAGCAACACGCCGCGAGCGGACTTTAACGCACGAACGGCCGTGCGCGCCACGTCGTGCGAAAGCAACACGCCGCGAGCGGACTTTAACGCACGAACGGCCGTGCGCGCCACGTCGTGCGAAAGCAACACGCCGCGAGCGGACTTTAACGCACGAACGGCCGTGCGCGCCACGTCGTGCGAAAGCAACACGCCGCGAGCGGACTTTAACGCACGAACGGCCGTGCGCGCCACGTCGTGCGAAAGCAACACGCCGCGAGCGGACTTTAACGCACGAACGGCCGTGCGCGCCACGTCGTGCGAAAGCAACACGCCGCGAGCGGACTTTAACGCACGAACGGCCGTGCGCGCCACGTCGTGCGAAAGCAACACGCCGCGAGCGGACTTTAACGCACGAACGGCCGTGCGCGCCACGTCGTGCGAAAGCAACACGCCGCGAGCGGACTTTAACGCACGAACGGCCGTGCGCGCCACGTCGTGCGAAAGCAACACGCCGCGAGCGGACTTTAACGCACGAACGGCCGTGCGCGCCACGTCGTGCGAAAGCAACACGCCGCGAGCGGACTTTAACGCACGAACGGCCGTGCGCGCCACGTCGTGCGAAAGCAACACGCCGCGAGCGGACTTTAACGCACGAACGGCCGTGCGCGCCACGTCGTGCGAAAGCAACACGCCGCGAGCGGACTTTAACGCACGAACGGCCGTGCGCGCCACGTCGTGCGAAAGCAACACGCCGCGAGCGGACTTTAACGCACGAACGGCCGTGCGCGCCACGTCGTGCGAAAGCAACACGCCGCGAGCGGACTTTAACGCACGAACGGCCGTGCGCGCCACGTCGTGCGAAAGCAACACGCCGCGAGCGGACTTTAACGCACGAACGGCCGTGCGCGCCACGAAAGCAACACGCCGCGAGCGACTTTAACGCACGAACGGCCGTACGCGCCACGTCGTGCGAAAGCAACACGCCGCGAGCGGACTTTAACGCACGAACGGCCGTGCGCGCCACGTCGTGCGAAAGCAACACGCCGCGAGCGGACTTTAACGCACGAACGGCCGTGCGCGCCACGTCGTGCGAAAGCAACACGCCGCGAGCGGACTTTAACGCACGAACGGCCGTGCGCGCCACGTCGTGCGAAAGCAACACGCCGCGAGCGGACTTTAACGCACGAACGGCCGTGCGCGCCACGTCGTGCGAAAGCAACACGCCGCGAGCGGACTTTAACGCACGAACGGCCGTGCGCGCCACGTCGTGCGAAAGCAACACGCCGCGAGCGGACTTTAACGCACGAACGGCCGTCGCCACGTCGTGCGAAAGCGCCGCAGCGCGACTTGTGTTGTGCCTGTACGCGGGAGGCGCGATTAAAGTATCAATCATTCGTGTGCTACAATTTTATAATCATGTGTCCTTAATATATCAATACTTATATAATTGCATAATAAAATATAATATTACAATATAAACATTATATTTCGTTATATGAGCTTAAAAATTAACATAATTGTAATAACTGAGCATTATGCACCTTCTATTACAGAAACACTAAAAGTATTCCCACGCAAACACTCCAATGCGTGTGATCCGTTATTAGAGACGGCATTCATGCATGAGTACTTTAAAAGTAAAAATATATACACGGACAACAGCAACACTTTATACAAAGGCATCAATCCAGATATCAATGACGAATATATGTTTATTTACTAAGACGAAAGTTATTTATTGCGCTGCCCGTCTGTCGGAGGTACCGCCGAGAGCGAAAGCAACATGCCGCGAGCCGACTTTCGCATCGCCCGTACGCCGGAGGTACCGCCGAGAGCGAAAGCAACACGCCGCGAGCCGACTTTATCGTGCTATCCGATCGGAGGTACCGCCCGAGCGAGCGTCCGGAGGTACCGCCGAGAGAGAAAGCAACACGCCGCGAGCCGACTTTCGCATCGCCCGTACGCCGGAGGTACCGCCGAGAGCGAAAGCAACACGCCGCGAGCCGACTTTATCGTGCGACACCGTCGGAGGTACCGCCCGAGCCCGTCGGAGGTACCGCCGAGAACGAAAGCAACACGCCGCGCGCGGACTTTATCGTGCCATCCGGTCGGAGGTACCGCCCGAGCGAGCGTCCGGAGGTACCGCCGAGAACGAAAGCAACACGCCGCGCGCGGACTTTATCGTGCTATCCGGTCGGAGGTACCGCCGAGAGCGAAAGCAACACGCCGCGAGCCGACTTTCGCATCGCCCGTACGCCGGAGGTACCGCCGAGAGCGAAAGCAACACGCCGCGAGCCGACTTTATCGTGCGACACCGTCGGAGGTACCGCCCGAGCCCGTCGGAGGTACCGCCGAGAACGAAAGCAACACGCCGCGCGCGGACTTTATCGTGCCATCCGGTCGGAGGTACCGCCCGAGCGAGCGTCCGGAGGTACCGCCGAGAGCGAAAGCAACACGCCGCGCGCGGACTTTATCGTGCTATCCGGTCAGAGGTACCGCCGAGAGCGAAAGCAACACGCCGCGAGCCGACTTTCGCATCGCCCGTACGCCGGAGGTACCGCCGAGAGCGAAAGCAACACGCCGCGAGCCGACTTTATCGTGCGACACCGTCGGAGGTACCGCCCGAGCCCGTCGGAGGTACCGCCGAGAACGAAAGCAACACGCCGCGCGCGGACTTTATCGTGCGACACCGTCGGAGGTACCGCCCGAGCGAGCGTCCGGAGGTACCGCCGAGAGCGAAAGCAACACGCCGCGAGCCGACTTTTGCATCGCCCGTACGCCGGAGGTACCGCCGAGAGCGAAAGCAACACGCCGCGAGCCGACTTTATCGTGCGACACCGTCGGAGGTACCGCTCGAGCCCGTCGGAGGTACCGCCGAGAACGAAAGCAACACGCCGCGCGCGGACTTTATCGTGCTATCCGGTCGGAGGTACAGCCCGAGCGAGCGTCCGGAGGTACCGCCGAGAACGAAAGCAACACGCCGCGCGCGGACTTTATCGTGCTATCCGGTCGGAGGTACAGCCCGAGCGAGCGTCCGGAGGTACCGCCGAGAACGAAAGCAACACGCCGCGCGCGGACTTTATCGTGCTATCCGGTCGGAGGTACCGCCGAGAGCGAAAGCAACACGCCGCGAGCCGACTTTCGCATCGCCCGTACGCCGGAGGTACCGCCGAGAGCGAAAGCAACACGCCGCGAGCCGACTTTCGCATCGCCCGTACGCCGGAGGTACCGCCGAGAGCGAAAGCAACACGCCGCGAGCCGACTTTTGCATCGCCCGTACGCCGGAGGTACCGCCGAGAGCGAAAGCAACACGCCGCGAGCCGACTTTTGCATCGCCCGTACGCCGGAGGTACCGCCGAGAGCGAAAGCAACACGCCGCGAGCCGACTTTATCGTGCGACACCGTCGGAGGTACCGCCGAGAACGAAAGCAACACGCCGCGCGCGGACTTTATCGTGCTATCCGATCGGAGGTACCGCCCGAGCGAGCGTCCGGAGGTACCGCCGAGAACGAAAGCAACACGCCGCTATCCGACTTTATCGTGCGACACCGTCGGAGGTACCGCCGAGAACGAAAGCAACACGCCGCGCGCGGACTTTATCGTGCTATCCGGTCGGAGGTACCGCCGAGAGCGAAAGCAACACGCCGCGAGCCGACTTTCGCATCGCCCGTACGCCGGAGGTACCGCCGAGAGCGAAAGCAACACGCCGCGAGCCGACTTTATCGTGCGACACCGTCGGAGGTATCGCCCGTGCCCGTCGGAGGTACCGCCGAGCCGGTCGGAGGTACCGCCGAGCCCGTCGGTGTTCCTTACAAGTATCCGTTTTCGACCATCGGGACGCCCGATTTTGTCTAACGTCATCTCTTTTTCTTTGATTCATCCCGTCTGTGCGGTCGTTTTGTCGCTGTCGACCCGTTGGGGTCGATCATCGTAAGCCGATCGTTCGCAGCGACTAAGTCCCGTTCGCCTCGTTTCATCGGCGCTCGCGCCCATAAGCGGCCGTGCGTAAGACCGTGCGTCGCCGACCGCTTGGCCGGCCGGTTGGGTACTATAAGAGGTGCGGTGCGCTCGGCGAGCGAGCGTTGTCGGATCGTCGTGCGGGTGCGTTTGGCGTGCTTCGCACGTTCAGTACGATGTGTCTCGGCTCTCCTGAGTCGTGCCGCATTATTAGAAATTATATTTCTAGACACAGCATTGCCACGAGTCGGCGTCGTAAGACCGAATGGCTCCTATGTGGCGCGCACTGTTTATCAGTGTTGGCTGCGCGATCTTCCCTCGTTCGTAGACGAACGCGATCGGATGTATCGTTGCACTTACCGAGCATCGACTCCACCGTTACCGAGTGGCGGAAAGCGAGAGATCGCTCTTCACGCTTACTTGTAAACCGTAGCGAAAATTTTCGACCGTGCTTAAACGCACCGGCGACTCGTTCCTCGACGTCTGAGCATCGCGCCGTCGATCTAGCGTCAGGGC
>JAECZD010000050.1:264168-274168 GCA_024349325.1 Pogonomyrmex californicus
CGGCCGTGCGCGCCACGTCGTGCGAAAGCAACACGCCGCGAGCGGACTTTAACGCACGAACGGCCGTGCGCGCCACGTCGTGCGAAAGCAACACGCCGCGAGCGGACTTTAACGCACGAACGGCCGTGCGCGCCACGTCGTGCGAAAGCAACACGCCGCGAGCGGACTTTAACGCACGAACGGCCGTGCGCGCCACGTCGTGCGAAAGCAACACGCCGCGAGCGGACTTTAACGCACGAACGGCCGTGCGCGCCACGTCGTGCGAAAGCAACACGCCGCGAGCGGACTTTAACGCACGAACGGCCGTGCGCGCCACGTCGTGCGAAAGCAACACGCCGCGAGCGGACTTTAACGCACGAACGGCCGTGCGCGCCACGTCGTGCGAAAGCAACACGCCGCGAGCGGACTTTAACGCACGAACGGCCGTGCGCGCCACGTCGTGCGAAAGCAACACGCCGCGAGCGGACTTTAACGCACGAACGGCCGTGCGCGCCACGTCGTGCGAAAGCAACACGCCGCGAGCGGACTTTAACGCACGAACGGCCGTGCGCGCCACGTCGTGCGAAAGCAACACGCCGCGAGCGGACTTTAACGCACGAACGGCCGTGCGCGCCACGTCGTGCGAAAGCAACACGCCGCGAGCGGACTTTAACGCACGAACGGCCGTGCGCGCCACGTCGTGCGAAAGCAACACGCCGCGAGCGGACTTTAACGCACGAACGGCCGTGCGCGCCACGTCGTGCGAAAGCAACACGCCGCGAGCGGACTTTAACGCACGAACGGCCGTGCGCGCCACGTCGTGCGAAAGCAACACGCCGCGAGCGGACTTTAACGCACGAACGGCCGTGCGCGCCACGTCGTGCGAAAGCAACACGCCGCGAGCGGACTTTAACGCACGAACGGCCGTGCGCGCCACGTCGTGCGAAAGCAACACGCCGCGAGCGGACTTTAACGCACGAACGGCCGTGCGCGCCACGTCGTGCGAAAGCAACACGCCGCGAGCGGACTTTAACGCACGAACGGCCGTGCGCGCCACGTCGTGCGAAAGCAACACGCCGCGAGCGGACTTTAACGCACGAACGGCCGTGCGCGCCACGTCGTGCGAAAGCAACACGCCGCGAGCGGACTTTAACGCACGAACGGCCGTGCGCGCCACGTCGTGCGAAAGCAACACGCCGCGAGCGGACTTTAACGCACGAACGGCCGTGCGCGCCACGTCGTGCGAAAGCAACACGCCGCGAGCGGACTTTAACGCACGAACGGCCGTGCGCGCCACGTCGTGCGAAAGCAACACGCCGCGAGCGGACTTTAACGCACGAACGGCCGTGCGCGCCACGTCGTGCGAAAGCAACACGCCGCGAGCGGACTTTAACGCACGAACGGCCGTGCGCGCCACGTCGTGCGAAAGCAACACGCCGCGAGCGGACTTTAACGCACGAACGGCCGTGCGCGCCACGTCGTGCGAAAGCAACACGCCGCGAGCGGACTTTAACGCACGAACGGCCGTGCGCGCCACGTCGTGCGAAAGCAACACGCCGCGAGCGGACTTTAACGCACGAACGGCCGTGCGCGCCACGTCGTGCGAAAGCAACACGCCGCGAGCGGACTTTAACGCACGAACGGCCGTGCGCGCCACGTCGTGCGAAAGCAACACGCCGCGAGCGGACTTTAACGCACGAACGGCCGTGCGCGCCACGTCGTGCGAAAGCAACACGCCGCGAGCGGACTTTAACGCACGAACGGCCGTGCGCGCCACGTCGTGCGAAAGCAACACGCCGCGAGCGGACTTTAACGCACGAACGGCCGTGCGCGCCACGTCGTGCGAAAGCAACACGCCGCGAGCGGACTTTAACGCACGAACGGCCGTGCGCGCCACGTCGTGCGAAAGCAACACGCCGCGAGCGGACTTTAACGCACGAACGGCCGTGCGCGCCACGTCGTGCGAAAGCAACACGCCGCGAGCGGACTTTAACGCACGAACGGCCGTGCGCGCCACGTCGTGCGAAAGCAACACGCCGCGAGCGGACTTTAACGCACGAACGGCCGTGCGCGCCACGTCGTGCGAAAGCAACACGCCGCGAGCGGACTTTAACGCACGAACGGCCGTGCGCGCCACGTCGTGCGAAAGCAACACGCCGCGAGCGGACTTTAACGCACGAACGGCCGTGCGCGCCACGTCGTGCGAAAGCAACACGCCGCGAGCGGACTTTAACGCACGAACGGCCGTGCGCGCCACGTCGTGCGAAAGCAACACGCCGCGAGCGGACTTTAACGCACGAACGGCCGTGCGCGCCACGTCGTGCGAAAGCAACACGCCGCGAGCGGACTTTAACGCACGAACGGCCGTGCGCGCCACGTCGTGCGAAAGCAACACGCCGCGAGCGGACTTTAACGCACGAACGGCCGTGCGCGCCACGTCGTGCGAAAGCAACACGCCGCGAGCGGACTTTAACGCACGAACGGCCGTGCGCGCCACGTCGTGCGAAAGCAACACGCCGCGAGCGGACTTTAACGCACGAACGGCCGTGCGCGCCACGTCGTGCGAAAGCAACACGCCGCGAGCGGACTTTAACGCACGAACGGCCGTGCGCGCCACGTCGTGCGAAAGCAACACGCCGCGAGCGGACTTTAACGCACGAACGGCCGTGCGCGCCACGTCGTGCGAAAGCAACACGCCGCGAGCGGACTTTAACGCACGAACGGCCGTGCGCGCCACGTCGTGCGAAAGCAACACGCCGCGAGCGGACTTTAACGCACGAACGGCCGTGCGCGCCACGTCGTGCGAAAGCAACACGCCGCGAGCGGACTTTAACGCACGAACGGCCGTGCGCGCCACGTCGTGCGAAAGCAACACGCCGCGAGCGGACTTTAACGCACGAACGGCCGTGCGCGCCACGTCGTGCGAAAGCAACACGCCGCGAGCGGACTTTAACGCACGAACGGCCGTGCGCGCCACGTCGTGCGAAAGCAACACGCCGCGAGCGGACTTTAACGCACGAACGGCCGTGCGCGCCACGTCGTGCGAAAGCAACACGCCGCGAGCGGACTTTAACGCACGAACGGCCGTGCGCGCCACGTCGTGCGAAAGCAACACGCCGCGAGCGGACTTTAACGCACGAACGGCCGTGCGCGCCACGTCGTGCGAAAGCAACACGCCGCGAGCGGACTTTAACGCACGAACGGCCGTGCGCGCCACGTCGTGCGAAAGCAACACGCCGCGAGCGGACTTTAACGCACGAACGGCCGTGCGCGCCACGTCGTGCGAAAGCAACACGCCGCGAGCGGACTTTAACGCACGAACGGCCGTGCGCGCCACGTCGTGCGAAAGCAACACGCCGCGAGCGGACTTTAACGCACGAACGGCCGTGCGCGCCACGTCGTGCGAAAGCAACACGCCGCGAGCGGACTTTAACGCACGAACGGCCGTGCGCGCCACGTCGTGCGAAAGCAACACGCCGCGAGCGGACTTTAACGCACGAACGGCCGTGCGCGCCACGTCGTGCGAAAGCAACACGCCGCGAGCGGACTTTAACGCACGAACGGCCGTGCGCGCCACGTCGTGCGAAAGCAACACGCCGCGAGCGGACTTTAACGCACGAACGGCCGTGCGCGCCACGTCGTGCGAAAGCAACACGCCGCGAGCGGACTTTAACGCACGAACGGCCGTGCGCGCCACGTCGTGCGAAAGCAACACGCCGCGAGCGGACTTTAACGCACGAACGGCCGTGCGCGCCACGTCGTGCGAAAGCAACACGCCGCGAGCGGACTTTAACGCACGAACGGCCGTGCGCGCCACGTCGTGCGAAAGCAACACGCCGCGAGCGGACTTTAACGCACGAACGGCCGTGCGCGCCACGTCGTGCGAAAGCAACACGCCGCGAGCGGACTTTAACGCACGAACGGCCGTGCGCGCCACGTCGTGCGAAAGCAACACGCCGCGAGCGGACTTTAACGCACGAACGGCCGTGCGCGCCACGTCGTGCGAAAGCAACACGCCGCGAGCGGACTTTAACGCACGAACGGCCGTGCGCGCCACGTCGTGCGAAAGCAACACGCCGCGAGCGGACTTTAACGCACGAACGGCCGTGCGCGCCACGTCGTGCGAAAGCAACACGCCGCGAGCGGACTTTAACGCACGAACGGCCGTGCGCGCCACGTCGTGCGAAAGCAACACGCCGCGAGCGGACTTTAACGCACGAACGGCCGTGCGCGCCACGTCGTGCGAAAGCAACACGCCGCGAGCGGACTTTAACGCACGAACGGCCGTGCGCGCCACGTCGTGCGAAAGCAACACGCCGCGAGCGGACTTTAACGCACGAACGGCCGTGCGCGCCACGTCGTGCGAAAGCAACACGCCGCGAGCGGACTTTAACGCACGAACGGCCGTGCGCGCCACGTCGTGCGAAAGCAACACGCCGCGAGCGGACTTTAACGCACGAACGGCCGTGCGCGCCACGTCGTGCGAAAGCAACACGCCGCGAGCGGACTTTAACGCACGAACGGCCGTGCGCGCCACGTCGTGCGAAAGCAACACGCCGCGAGCGGACTTTAACGCACGAACGGCCGTGCGCGCCACGTCGTGCGAAAGCAACACGCCGCGAGCGGACTTTAACGCACGAACGGCCGTGCGCGCCACGTCGTGCGAAAGCAACACGCCGCGAGCGGACTTTAACGCACGAACGGCCGTGCGCGCCACGTCGTGCGAAAGCAACACGCCGCGAGCGGACTTTAACGCACGAACGGCCGTGCGCGCCACGTCGTGCGAAAGCAACACGCCGCGAGCGGACTTTAACGCACGAACGGCCGTGCGCGCCACGTCGTGCGAAAGCAACACGCCGCGAGCGGACTTTAACGCACGAACGGCCGTGCGCGCCACGTCGTGCGAAAGCAACACGCCGCGAGCGGACTTTAACGCACGAACGGCCGTGCGCGCCACGTCGTGCGAAAGCAACACGCCGCGAGCGGACTTTAACGCACGAACGGCCGTGCGCGCCACGTCGTGCGAAAGCAACACGCCGCGAGCGGACTTTAACGCACGAACGGCCGTGCGCGCCACGTCGTGCGAAAGCAACACGCCGCGAGCGGACTTTAACGCACGAACGGCCGTGCGCGCCACGTCGTGCGAAAGCAACACGCCGCGAGCGGACTTTAACGCACGAACGGCCGTGCGCGCCACGTCGTGCGAAAGCAACACGCCGCGAGCGGACTTTAACGCACGAACGGCCGTGCGCGCCACGTCGTGCGAAAGCAACACGCCGCGAGCGGACTTTAACGCACGAACGGCCGTGCGCGCCACGTCGTGCGAAAGCAACACGCCGCGAGCGGACTTTAACGCACGAACGGCCGTGCGCGCCACGTCGTGCGAAAGCAACACGCCGCGAGCGGACTTTAACGCACGAACGGCCGTGCGCGCCACGTCGTGCGAAAGCAACACGCCGCGAGCGGACTTTAACGCACGAACGGCCGTGCGCGCCACGTCGTGCGAAAGCAACACGCCGCGAGCGGACTTTAACGCACGAACGGCCGTGCGCGCCACGTCGTGCGAAAGCAACACGCCGCGAGCGGACTTTAACGCACGAACGGCCGTGCGCGCCACGTCGTGCGAAAGCAACACGCCGCGAGCGGACTTTAACGCACGAACGGCCGTGCGCGCCACGTCGTGCGAAAGCAACACGCCGCGAGCGGACTTTAACGCACGAACGGCCGTGCGCGCCACGTCGTGCGAAAGCAACACGCCGCGAGCGGACTTTAACGCACGAACGGCCGTGCGCGCCACGTCGTGCGAAAGCAACACGCCGCGAGCGGACTTTAACGCACGAACGGCCGTGCGCGCCACGTCGTGCGAAAGCAACACGCCGCGAGCGGACTTTAACGCACGAACGGCCGTGCGCGCCACGTCGTGCGAAAGCAACACGCCGCGAGCGGACTTTAACGCACGAACGGCCGTGCGCGCCACGTCGTGCGAAAGCAACACGCCGCGAGCGGACTTTAACGCACGAACGGCCGTGCGCGCCACGTCGTGCGAAAGCAACACGCCGCGAGCGGACTTTAACGCACGAACGGCCGTGCGCGCCACGTCGTGCGAAAGCAACACGCCGCGAGCGGACTTTAACGCACGAACGGCCGTGCGCGCCACGTCGTGCGAAAGCAACACGCCGCGAGCGGACTTTAACGCACGAACGGCCGTGCGCGCCACGTCGTGCGAAAGCAACACGCCGCGAGCGGACTTTAACGCACGAACGGCCGTGCGCGCCACGTCGTGCGAAAGCAACACGCCGCGAGCGGACTTTAAACGCCACGTCGTGCGAAAGCAACACGCCGCGAGCGGTAACGCGAACGGCCGTGCGCGTCGTGCGAAAGCAACACGCCGCGAGCGGACTTTAACGCACGAACGGCCGTGCGCGCCACGTCGTGCGAAAGCAACACGCCGCGAGCGGACTTTAACGCACGAACGGCCGTGCGCGCCACGTCGTGCGAAAGCAACACGCCGCGAGCGGACTTTAACGCACGAACGGCCGTGCGCGCCACGTCGTGCGAAAGCAACACGCCGCGAGCGGACTTTAACGCACGAACGGCCGTGCGCGCCACGTCGTGCGAAAGCAACACGCCGCGAGCGGACTTTAACGCACGAACGGCCGTGCGCGCCACGTCGTGCGAAAGCAACACGCCGCGAGCGGACTTTAACGCACGAACGGCCGTGCGCGCCACGTCGTGCGAAAGCAACACGCCGCGAGCGGACTTTAACGCACGAACGGCCGTGCGCGCCACGTCGTGCGAAAGCAACACGCCGCGAGCGGACTTTAACGCACGAACGGCCGTGCGCGCCACGTCGTGCGAAAGCAACACGCCGCGAGCGGACTTTAACGCACGAACGGCCGTGCGCGCCACGTCGTGCGAAAGCAACACGCCGCGAGCGGACTTTAACGCACGAACGGCCGTGCGCGCCACGTCGTGCGAAAGCAACTCGCAGCGCGCGAGCTTGTGTTGTGCCTGTACGCGGGAGGCGCGATTAAAGTATCAATCATTCGTGTGCTACAATTTTATAATCATGTGTCCTTAATATATCAATACTTATATAATTGCATAATAAAATATAATATTACAATATAAACATTATATTTCGTTATATGAGCTTAAAAATTAACATAATTGTAATAACTGAGCATTATGCACCTTCTATTACAGAAACACTAAAAGTATTCCCACGCAAACACTCCAATGCGTGTGATCCGTTATTAGAGACGGCATTCATGCATGAGTACTTTAAAAGTAAAAATATATACACGGACAACAGCAACACTTTATACAAAGGCATCAATCCAGATATCAATGACGAATATATGTTTATTTACTAAGACGAAAGTTATTTATTGCGCTGCCCGTCTGTCGGAGGTACCGCCGAGAGCGAAAGCAACATGCCGCGAGCCGACTTTCGCATCGCCCGTACGCCGGAGGTACCGCCGAGAGCGAAAGCAACACGCCGCGAGCCGACTTTATCGTGCTATCCGATCGGAGGTACCGCCCGAGCGAGCGTCCGGAGGTACCGCCGAGAGAGAAAGCAACACGCCGCGAGCCGACTTTCGCATCGCCCGTACGCCGGAGGTACCGCCGAGAGCGAAAGCAACACGCCGCGAGCCGACTTTATCGTGCGACACCGTCGGAGGTACCGCCCGAGCCCGTCGGAGGTACCGCCGAGAACGAAAGCAACACGCCGCGCGCGGACTTTATCGTGCCATCCGGTCGGAGGTACCGCCCGAGCGAGCGTCCGGAGGTACCGACGAGAACGAAAGCAACACGCCGCGCGCGGACTTTATCGTGCTATCCGGTCGGAGGTACCGCCGAGAGCGAAAGCAACACGCCGCGAGCCGACTTTCGCATCGCCCGTACGCCGGAGGTACCGCCGAGAGCGAAAGCAACACGCCGCGAGCCGACTTTATCGTGCGACACCGTCGGAGGTACCGCCCGAGCCCGTCGGAGGTACCGCCGAGAACGAAAGCAACACGCCGCGCGCGGACTTTATCGTGCCATCCGGTCGGAGGTACCGCCCGAGCGAGCGTCCGGAGGTACCGCCGAGAGCGAAAGCAACACGCCGCGCGCGGACTTTATCGTGCTATCCGGTCAGAGGTACCGCCGAGAGCGAAAGCAACACGCCGCGAGCCGACTTTCGCATCGCCCGTACGCCGGAGGTACCGCCGAGAGCGAAAGCAACACGCCGCGAGCCGACTTTATCGTGCGACACCGTCGGAGGTACCGCCCGAGCCCGTCGGAGGTACCGCCGAGAACGAAAGCAACACGCCGCGCGCGGACTTTATCGTGCGACACCGTCGGAGGTACCGCCCGAGCGAGCGTCCGGAGGTACCGCCGAGAGCGAAAGCAACACGCCGCGAGCCGACTTTTGCATCGCCCGTACGCCGGAGGTACCGCCGAGAGCGAAAGCAACACGCCGCGAGCCGACTTTATCGTGCGACACCGTCGGAGGTACCGCTCGAGCCCGTCGGAGGTACCGCCGAGAACGAAAGCAACACGCCGCGCGCGGACTTTATCGTGCTATCCGGTCGGAGGTACAGCCCGAGCGAGCGTCCGGAGGTACCGCCGAGAACGAAAGCAACACGCCGCGCGCGGACTTTATCGTGCTATCCGGTCGGAGGTACAGCCCGAGCGAGCGTCCGGAGGTACCGCCGAGAACGAAAGCAACACGCCGCGCGCGGACTTTATCGTGCTATCCGGTCGGAGGTACCGCCGAGAGCGAAAGCAACACGCCGCGAGCCGACTTTCGCATCGCCCGTACGCCGGAGGTACCGCCGAGAGCGAAAGCAACACGCCGCGAGCCGACTTTCGCATCGCCCGTACGCCGGAGGTACCGCCGAGAGCGAAAGCAACACGCCGCGAGCCGACTTTTGCATCGCCCGTACGCCGGAGGTACCGCCGAGAGCGAAAGCAACACGCCGCGAGCCGACTTTTGCATCGCCCGTACGCCGGAGGTACCGCCGAGAGCGAAAGCAACACGCCGCGAGCCGACTTTATCGTGCGACACCGTCGGAGGTACCGCCGAGAACGAAAGCAACACGCCGCGCGCGGACTTTATCGTGCTATCCGATCGGAGGTACCGCCCGAGCGAGCGTCCGGAGGTACCGCCGAGAACGAAAGCAACACGCCGCTATCCGACTTTATCGTGCGACACCGTCGGAGGTACCGCCGAGAACGAAAGCAACACGCCGCGCGCGGACTTTATCGTGCTATCCGGTCGGAGGTACCGCCGAGAGCGAAAGCAACACGCCGCGAGCCGACTTTCGCATCGCCCGTACGCCGGAGGTACCGCCGAGAGCGAAAGCAACACGCCGCGAGCCGACTTTATCGTGCGACACCGTCGGAGGTATCGCCCGTGCCCGTCGGAGGTACCGCCGAGCCGGTCGGAGGTACCGCCGAGCCCGTCGGTGTTCCTTACAAGTATCCGTTTTCGACCATCGGGACGCCCGATTTTGTCTAACGTCATCTCTTTTTCTTTGATTCATCCCGTCTGTGCGGTCGTTTTGTCGCTGTCGACCCGTTGGGGTCGATCATCGTAAGCCGATCGTTCGCAGCGACTAAGTCCCGTTCGCCTCGTTTCATCGGCGCTCGCGCCCATAAGCGGCCGTGCGTAAGACCGTGCGTCGCCGACCGCTTGGCCGGCCGGTTGGGTACTATAAGAGGTGCGGTGCGCTCGGCGAGCGAGCGTTGTCGGATCGTCGTGCGGGTGCGTTTGGCGTGCTTCGCACGTTCAGTACGATGTGTCTCGGCTCTCCTGAGTCGTGCCGCATTATTAGAAATTATATTTCTAGACACAGCATTGCCACGAGTCGGCGTCGTAAGACCGAATGGCTCCTATGTGGCGCGCACTGTTTATCAGTGTTGGCTGCGCGATCTTCCCTCGTTCGTAGACGAACGCGATCGGATGTATCGTTGCACTTACCGAGCATCGACTCCACCGTTACCGAGTGGCGGAAAGCGAGAGATCGCTCTT
>JAECZD010000050.1:284168-301668 GCA_024349325.1 Pogonomyrmex californicus
CGAAAGCAACACGCCGCGAGCGGACTTTAACGCACGAACGGCCGTGCGCGCCACGTCGTGCGAAAGCAACACGCCGCGAGCGGACTTTAACGCACGAACGGCCGTGCGCGCCACGTCGTGCGAAAGCAACACGCCGCGAGCGGACTTTAACGCACGAACGGCCGTGCGCGCCACGTCGTGCGAAAGCAACACGCCGCGAGCGGACTTTAACGCACGAACGGCCGTGCGCGCCACGTCGTGCGAAAGCAACACGCCGCGAGCGGACTTTAACGCACGAACGGCCGTGCGCGCCACGTCGTGCGAAAGCAACACGCCGCGAGCGGACTTTAACGCACGAACGGCCGTGCGCGCCACGTCGTGCGAAAGCAACACGCCGCGAGCGGACTTTAACGCACGAACGGCCGTGCGCGCCACGTCGTGCGAAAGCAACACGCCGCGAGCGGACTTTAACGCACGAACGGCCGTGCGCGCCACGTCGTGCGAAAGCAACACGCCGCGAGCGGACTTTAACGCACGAACGGCCGTGCGCGCCACGTCGTGCGAAAGCAACACGCCGCGAGCGGACTTTAACGCACGAACGGCCGTGCGCGCCACGTCGTGCGAAAGCAACACGCCGCGAGCGGACTTTAACGCACGAACGGCCGTGCGCGCCACGTCGTGCGAAAGCAACACGCCGCGAGCGGACTTTAACGCACGAACGGCCGTGCGCGCCACGTCGTGCGAAAGCAACACGCCGCGAGCGGACTTTAACGCACGAACGGCCGTGCGCGCCACGTCGTGCGAAAGCAACACGCCGCGAGCGGACTTTAACGCACGAACGGCCGTGCGCGCCACGTCGTGCGAAAGCAACACGCCGCGAGCGGACTTTAACGCACGAACGGCCGTGCGCGCCACGTCGTGCGAAAGCAACACGCCGCGAGCGGACTTTAACGCACGAACGGCCGTGCGCGCCACGTCGTGCGAAAGCAACACGCCGCGAGCGGACTTTAACGCACGAACGGCCGTGCGCGCCACGTCGTGCGAAAGCAACACGCCGCGAGCGGACTTTAACGCACGAACGGCCGTGCGCGCCACGTCGTGCGAAAGCAACACGCCGCGAGCGGACTTTAACGCACGAACGGCCGTGCGCGCCACGTCGTGCGAAAGCAACACGCCGCGAGCGGACTTTAACGCACGAACGGCCGTGCGCGCCACGTCGTGCGAAAGCAACACGCCGCGAGCGGACTTTAACGCACGAACGGCCGTGCGCGCCACGTCGTGCGAAAGCAACACGCCGCGAGCGGACTTTAACGCACGAACGGCCGTGCGCGCCACGTCGTGCGAAAGCAACACGCCGCGAGCGGACTTTAACGCACGAACGGCCGTGCGCGCCACGTCGTGCGAAAGCAACACGCCGCGAGCGGACTTTAACGCACGAACGGCCGTGCGCGCCACGTCGTGCGAAAGCAACACGCCGCGAGCGGACTTTAACGCACGAACGGCCGTGCGCGCCACGTCGTGCGAAAGCAACACGCCGCGAGCGGACTTTAACGCACGAACGGCCGTGCGCGCCACGTCGTGCGAAAGCAACACGCCGCGAGCGGACTTTAACGCACGAACGGCCGTGCGCGCCACGTCGTGCGAAAGCAACACGCCGCGAGCGGACTTTAACGCACGAACGGCCGTGCGCGCCACGTCGTGCGAAAGCAACACGCCGCGAGCGGACTTTAACGCACGAACGGCCGTGCGCGCCACGTCGTGCGAAAGCAACACGCCGCGAGCGGACTTTAACGCACGAACGGCCGTGCGCGCCACGTCGTGCGAAAGCAACACGCCGCGAGCGGACTTTAACGCACGAACGGCCGTGCGCGCCACGTCGTGCGAAAGCAACACGCCGCGAGCGGACTTTAACGCACGAACGGCCGTGCGCGCCACGTCGTGCGAAAGCAACACGCCGCGAGCGGACTTTAACGCACGAACGGCCGTGCGCGCCACGTCGTGCGAAAGCAACACGCCGCGAGCGGACTTTAACGCACGAACGGCCGTGCGCGCCACGTCGTGCGAAAGCAACACGCCGCGAGCGGACTTTAACGCACGAACGGCCGTGCGCGCCACGTCGTGCGAAAGCAACACGCCGCGAGCGGACTTTAACGCACGAACGGCCGTGCGCGCCACGTCGTGCGAAAGCAACACGCCGCGAGCGGACTTTAACGCACGAACGGCCGTGCGCGCCACGTCGTGCGAAAGCAACACGCCGCGAGCGGACTTTAACGCACGAACGGCCGTGCGCGCCACGTCGTGCGAAAGCAACACGCCGCGAGCGGACTTTAACGCACGAACGGCCGTGCGCGCCACGTCGTGCGAAAGCAACACGCCGCGAGCGGACTTTAACGCACGAACGGCCGTGCGCGCCACGTCGTGCGAAAGCAACACGCCGCGAGCGGACTTTAACGCACGAACGGCCGTGCGCGCCACGTCGTGCGAAAGCAACACGCCGCGAGCGGACTTTAACGCACGAACGGCCGTGCGCGCCACGTCGTGCGAAAGCAACACGCCGCGAGCGGACTTTAACGCACGAACGGCCGTGCGCGCCACGTCGTGCGAAAGCAACACGCCGCGAGCGGACTTTAACGCACGAACGGCCGTGCGCGCCACGTCGTGCGAAAGCAACACGCCGCGAGCGGACTTTAACGCACGAACGGCCGTGCGCGCCACGTCGTGCGAAAGCAACACGCCGCGAGCGGACTTTAACGCACGAACGGCCGTGCGCGCCACGTCGTGCGAAAGCAACACGCCGCGAGCGGACTTTAACGCACGAACGGCCGTGCGCGCCACGTCGTGCGAAAGCAACACGCCGCGAGCGGACTTTAACGCACGAACGGCCGTGCGCGCCACGTCGTGCGAAAGCAACACGCCGCGAGCGGACTTTAACGCACGAACGGCCGTGCGCGCCACGTCGTGCGAAAGCAACACGCCGCGAGCGGACTTTAACGCACGAACGGCCGTGCGCGCCACGTCGTGCGAAAGCAACACGCCGCGAGCGGACTTTAACGCACGAACGGCCGTGCGCGCCACGTCGTGCGAAAGCAACACGCCGCGAGCGGACTTTAACGCACGAACGGCCGTGCGCGCCACGTCGTGCGAAAGCAACACGCCGCGAGCGGACTTTAACGCACGAACGGCCGTGCGCGCCACGTCGTGCGAAAGCAACACGCCGCGAGCGGACTTTAACGCACGAACGGCCGTGCGCGCCACGTCGTGCGAAAGCAACACGCCGCGAGCGGACTTTAACGCACGAACGGCCGTGCGCGCCACGTCGTGCGAAAGCAACACGCCGCGAGCGGACTTTAACGCACGAACGGCCGTGCGCGCCACGTCGTGCGAAAGCAACACGCCGCGAGCGGACTTTAACGCACGAACGGCCGTGCGCGCCACGTCGTGCGAAAGCAACACGCCGCGAGCGGACTTTAACGCACGAACGGCCGTGCGCGCCACGTCGTGCGAAAGCAACACGCCGCGAGCGGACTTTAACGCACGAACGGCCGTGCGCGCCACGTCGTGCGAAAGCAACACGCCGCGAGCGGACTTTAACGCACGAACGGCCGTGCGCGCCACGTCGTGCGAAAGCAACACGCCGCGAGCGGACTTTAACGCACGAACGGCCGTGCGCGCCACGTCGTGCGAAAGCAACACGCCGCGAGCGGACTTTAACGCACGAACGGCCGTGCGCGCCACGTCGTGCGAAAGCAACACGCCGCGAGCGGACTTTAACGCACGAACGGCCGTGCGCGCCACGTCGTGCGAAAGCAACACGCCGCGAGCGGACTTTAACGCACGAACGGCCGTGCGCGCCACGTCGTGCGAAAGCAACACGCCGCGAGCGGACTTTAACGCACGAACGGCCGTGCGCGCCACGTCGTGCGAAAGCAACACGCCGCGAGCGGACTTTAACGCACGAACGGCCGTGCGCGCCACGTCGTGCGAAAGCAACACGCCGCGAGCGGACTTTAACGCACGAACGGCCGTGCGCGCCACGTCGTGCGAAAGCAACACGCCGCGAGCGGACTTTAACGCACGAACGGCCGTGCGCGCCACGTCGTGCGAAAGCAACACGCCGCGAGCGGACTTTAACGCACGAACGGCCGTGCGCGCCACGTCGTGCGAAAGCAACACGCCGCGAGCGGACTTTAACGCACGAACGGCCGTGCGCGCCACGTCGTGCGAAAGCAACACGCCGCGAGCGGACTTTAACGCACGAACGGCCGTGCGCGCCACGTCGTGCGAAAGCAACACGCCGCGAGCGGACTTTAACGCACGAACGGCCGTGCGCGCCACGTCGTGCGAAAGCAACACGCCGCGAGCGGACTTTAACGCACGAACGGCCGTGCGCGCCACGTCGTGCGAAAGCAACACGCCGCGAGCGGACTTTAACGCACGAACGGCCGTGCGCGCCACGTCGTGCGAAAGCAACACGCCGCGAGCGGACTTTAACGCACGAACGGCCGTGCGCGCCACGTCGTGCGAAAGCAACACGCCGCGAGCGGACTTTAACGCACGAACGGCCGTGCGCGCCACGTCGTGCGAAAGCAACACGCCGCGAGCGGACTTTAACGCACGAACGGCCGTGCGCGCCACGTCGTGCGAAAGCAACACGCCGCGAGCGGACTTTAACGCACGAACGGCCGTGCGCGCCACGTCGTGCGAAAGCAACACGCCGCGAGCGGACTTTAACGCACGAACGGCCGTGCGCGCCACGTCGTGCGAAAGCAACACGCCGCGAGCGGACTTTAACGCACGAACGGCCGTGCGCGCCACGTCGTGCGAAAGCAACACGCCGCGAGCGGACTTTAACGCACGAACGGCCGTGCGCGCCACGTCGTGCGAAAGCAACACGCCGCGAGCGGACTTTAACGCACGAACGGCCGTGCGCGCCACGTCGTGCGAAAGCAACACGCCGCGAGCGGACTTTAACGCACGAACGGCCGTGCGCGCCACGTCGTGCGAAAGCAACACGCCGCGAGCGGACTTTAACGCACGAACGGCCGTGCGCGCCACGTCGTGCGAAAGCAACACGCCGCGAGCGGACTTTAACGCACGAACGGCCGTGCGCGCCACGTCGTGCGAAAGCAACACGCCGCGAGCGGACTTTAACGCACGAACGGCCGTGCGCGCCACGTCGTGCGAAAGCAACACGCCGCGAGCGGACTTTAACGCACGAACGGCCGTGCGCGCCACGTCGTGCGAAAGCAACACGCCGCGAGCGGACTTTAACGCACGAACGGCCGTGTGCGCCACGTCGTGCGAAAGCAACACGCCGCGAGCGGACTTTAACGCACGAACGGCCGTGCGCGCCACGTCGTGCGAAAGCAACACGCCGCGAGCGGACTTTAACGCACGAACGGCCGTGCGCGCCACGTCGTGCGAAAGCAACACGCCGCGAGCGGACTTTAACGCACGAACGGCCGTGCGCGCCACGTCGTGCGAAAGCAACACGCCGCGAGCGGACTTTAACGCACGAACGGCCGTGCGCGCCACGTCGTGCGAAAGCAACACGCCGCGAGCGGACTTTAACGCACGAACGGCCGTGCGCGCCACGTCGTGCGAAAGCAACACGCCGCGAGCGGACTTTAACGCACGAACGGCCGTGCGCGCCACGTCGTGCGAAAGCAACACGCCGCGAGCGGACTTTAACGCACGAACGGCCGTGCGCGCCACATCGTGCGAAAGCAACACGCCGCGAGCGGACTTTAACGCACGAACGGCCGTGCGCGCCACGTCGTGCGAAAGCAACACGCCGCGAGCGGACTTTAACGAACGGCCGTGCGCGCCACGTCGTGCGAAAGCAACACGCCGCGAGCGGACTTTAACGCACGAACGGCCGTGCGCGCCACGTCGTGCGAAAGCAACACGCCGCGAGCGGACTTTAACGCACGAACGGCCGTGCGCGCCACGTCGTGCGAAAGCAACACGCCGCGAGCGGACTTTAACGCACGAACGGCCGTGCGCGCCACGTCGTGCGAAAGCAACACGCCGCGAGCGGACTTTAACGCACGAACGGCCGTGCGCGCCACGTCGTGCGAAAGCAACACGCCGCGAGCGGACTTTAACGCACGAACGGCCGTGCGCGCCACGTCGTGCGAAAGCAACACGCCGCGAGCGGACTTTAACGCACGAACGGCCGTGCGCGCCACGTCGTGCGAAAGCAACACGCCGCGAGCGGACTTTAACGCACGAACGGCCGTGCGCGCCACGTCGTGCGAAAGCAACACGCCGCGAGCGGACTTTAACGCACGAACGGCCGTGCGCGCCACGTCGTGCGAAAGCAACACGCCGCGAGCGGACTTTAACGCGCGAACGGCCGTGCGCGCCACGTCGTGCGAAAGCAACACGCCGCGAGCGGACTTTAACGCACGAACGGCCGTGCGCGCCACGTCGTGCGAAAGCAACACGCCGCGAGCGGACTTTAACGCACGAACGGCCGTGCGCGCCACGTCGTGCGAAAGCAACACGCCGCGAGCGGACTTTAACGCACGAACGGCCGTGCGCGCCACGTCGTGCGAAAGCAACACGCCGCGAGCGGACTTTAACGCACGAACGGCCGTGCGCGCCACGTCGTGCGAAAGCAACACGCCGCGAGCGGACTTTAACGCACGAACGGCCGTGCGCGCCACGTCGTGCGAAAGCAACACGCCGCGAGCGGACTTTAACGCACGAACGGCCGTGCGCGCCACGTCGTGCGAAAGCAACACGCCGCGAGCGGACTTTAACGCACGAACGGCCGTGTGCGCCACGTCGTGCGAAAGCAACACGCCGCGAGCGGACTTTAACGCACGAACGGCCGTGCGCGCCACGTCGTGCGAAAGCAACACGCCGCGAGCGGACTTTAACGCACGAACGGCCGTGCGCGCCACGTCGTGCGAAAGCAACACGCCGCGAGCGGACTTTAACGCACGAACGGCCGTGCGCGCCACGTCGTGCGAAAGCAACACGCCGCGAGCGGACGCACGAACGGCCGTGCGCGCCACGTCGTGCGAAAGCAACACGCCGCGAGCGGACTTTAACGCACGAACGGCCGTGCGCGCCGATCGTGCGAGCAACACGCCGCGAGCGGACTTTAACGCACGAACGGCCGTGCGCGCCACGTCGTGCGAGAGCAACACGCCGCGAGCGGACTTTAACGCACGAACGGCCGTGCGCGCCACGTCGTGCGAAAGCAACACGCCGCGAGCGGACTTTAACGCACGAACGGCCGTGCGCGCCACGTCGTGCGAAAGCAACACGCCGCGAGCGGACTTTAACGCACGAACGGCCGTGCGCGCCACGTCGTGCGAGAGCAACACGCCGCGAGCGGACTTTAACGCACGAACGGCCGTGCGCGCCACGTCGTGCGAAAGCAACACGCCGCGAGCGGACTTCAACGCACGAACGGCCGTGCGCGCCACGTCGTGCGAAAGCAACACGCCGCGAGCGGACTTTAACGCACGAACGGCCGTGCGCTACGTCGTGCGAAAGCAACACGCGCGGACTTTAACGCACGAACGGCCGTGCGCGCCACGTCGTGCGAAAGCAACACGCCGCGAGCGGACTTTAACGCACGAACGGCCGTGCGCGCCACGTCGTGCGAAAGCAACACGCCGCGAGCGGACTTTAACGCACGAACGGCCGTGCGCGCCACGTCGTGCGAAAGCAACACGCCGCGAGCGGACTTTGACGCACGAACGGCCGTGCGCGCCGTTGCGAAAGCAACACGCCGCGAGCGGACTTTAACGCACGAACGGCCGTGCGCGCCCCGTCGTGCGAAAGCAACACGCCGCGAGCGGACTTTAACGCACGAACGGCCGTGCGCGCCACGTCGTGCGAAAGCAACACGCCGCGAGCGGACTTTAACGCACGAACGGCCGTGCGCGCCACGTCGTGCGAAAGCAACACGCCGCGAGCGGACTTTAACGCACGAACGGCCGTGCGCGCCACGTCGTGCGAAAGCAACACGCCGCGAGCGGACTTTAACGCACGAACGGCCGTGCGCGCCACGTCGTCGAAAGCAACACGCCGCGAGCGGACTTTAACCACGGCGGCCGTGCGCGCCATCGTGCGAAAGCAACACGCCGCGAGCGGACTTTAACGCACGAACGGCCGTGCGCGCCACGTCGTGCGAAAGCAACACGCCGCGAGCGGACTTTAACGCACGAACGGCCGTGCGCGCCACGTCGTGCGAAAGCAACACGCCGCGAGCGGACTTTAACGCACGAACGGCCGTGCGCGCCACGTCGTGCGAAAGCAACACGCCGCGAGCCTTTAACGCACGAACGGCCGTGCGCGCCACGTCGTGCGAAAGCAACACGCCGCGAGCGGACTTTAACGCACGAACGGCCGTGCGCGCCACGTCGTGCGAAAGCAACACGCCGCGAGCGGACTTTAACGCACGAACGGCCGTGCGCGCCACGTCGTGCGAAAGCAACACGCCGCGAGCGGACTTTGCCACGAACGGCCGTGCGCCTCGTCGTGCAGAAAGCACACCGCGAGCGGTTTAACGCACGAACGGCCGTGCGCGCCACGTCGTGCGAAAGCAACACGCCGCGAGCGGACTTTAACGCACGAACGGCCGTGCGCACGTCGTGCGAAAGCAACACGCCGCGAGCGGACTTTAACGCGCACGAACGGCCGTGCGCGCCACAAAGCAACACGCCGAGCGGACTTTAACGCACGAACGGCCGTGCGCGCGCTCGTGCGAAAGCAACACGCCGCGAGCGGACTTTAACGCACGAACGGCCGTGCGCGCCACGTCGTGCGAGCAACACGCGAGCGGACTTTAACCTGCACGAACGGCCGTGCGCGCCACGTCGTGCGAAAGCAACACGCCGCGAGCGGACTTTAACGCACGAACGGCCGTGCGCGCCACGTCGTGCGAAAGCAACACGCCGCGAGCGGACTTTAACGCACGAACGGCCGTGCGCGCCACGTCGTGCGAAAGCAACACGCCGCGAGCGGACAACGCTGGCCGTGCGCGCCACGTCGTGCGAAAGCAACACGCCGCGAGCGGTTTAACGCCGGGCCGTGCGCGCCACGTCGTGCGAAAGCAACGCCGCGAGCGGACTTTAACGCACGAACGGCCGTGCGCGCCACGTCGTGCGAAAGCAACACGCCGCGAGCGGACTTTAACGCACGAACGGCCGTGCGCACGTCGTGCGAAAGCAACGGCCGCGGCGATTTGACGCGCCGGCGCGCCACGTCGTGCGAAAGCAACACGCCGCGAGCGGACTTTAACGCACGAACGGCCGTGCGCGCCACGTCGTGCGAAAGCAACACGCCGCGAGCGGACTTTAACGCACGAACGGCCGTGCGCGCCACGTCGTGCGAAAGCAACACGCCGCGAGCGGACTTTAACGCACGAACGGCCGTGCGCGCCACGTCGTGCGAAACTGCACGCGCGAGCGGACTTTAACACGAACGGCCGTGCGCCACGTCGTGCGAAAGCAACACGCCGCGAGCGGACTTTAACGCACGAACGGCCGTGCGCGCCACGTCGTGCGAAAGCAACACGCCGCGAGCGGACTTTAACGCACGAACGGCCGTGCGCGCCACGTCGTGCGAAAGCAACACGCCGCGAGCGGACTTTAACGCACGAACGGCCGTGCGCGCCACGTCGTGCGAAAGCAACACGCCGCGAGCGGACTTTGCTGCCGAACGGCCGTGCGCGCCACGTCGTGCGAAAGCAACACGCCACGAGCGGACTTTAACGCACGAACGGCCGTGCGCGCCACGTCGTGCGAAAGCAACACGCCGCGAGCGGACTTTAACGCACGAACGGCCGTGCGCGCCACGTCGTGCGAAAGCAACACGCCGCGAGCGGACTTTAACGCACGAACGGCCGTGCGCGCCACGTCGTGCGAAAGCAACACGCCGCGAGCGGACTTTAACGCACGAACGGCCGTGCGCGCCACGTCGTGCGAAAGCAACACGCCGCGAGCGGACTTTAACGCACGAACGGCCGTGCGCGCACGTCGTGCGAAAGCAACACGCCGCGAGCGGACTTTAACGCACGAACGTGCGCGCCACGTCGTGCGAGCAACGCCGCGAGCGGACTTTAACGCACGAACGGCCGTGCGCGCCACGTCGTGCGAAAGCAACACGCCGCGAGCGGACTTTAACGCACGAACGGCCGTGCGCGCCACGTCGTGCGAAAGCAACACGCCGCGAGCGGACTTTAACGCACGAACGGCCGTGCGCGCCACGTCGTGTGAAAGCAACACGCCGCGAGCGGACTTTAACGCACGAACGGCCGTGCGCGCCACGTCGTGCGAAAGCAACACGCCGCGAGCGGACTTTAACACACGAACGGCCGTGCGCGCCACGTCGTGCGAAAGCAACACGCCGCGAGCGGACTTTAACGCACGAACGGCCGTGCGCGCCACGTCGTGCGAGCAACGCCGCGAGCGGACTTTACCACGAACGGGCCGTGCGCGCCACGTCGTGCGAAAGCAACACGCCGCGAGCGGACTTTAACGCACGAACGGCCGTGCGCGCCACGTCGTGCGAAAGCAACACGCCGCGAGCGGACTTTAACGCACGAACGGCCGTGCGCGCCACGTCGTGCGAAAGCAACACGCCGCGAGCGGACTTTAACGCACGAACGGCCGTGCGCGCCACGTCGTGCGAAAGCAACACGCCGCGAGCGGACTTTAACGCACGAACGGCCGTGCGCGCCACGTCGTGCGAAAGCAACACGCCGCGAGCGGACTTTAACGCACGAACGGCCGTGCGCGCCACGTCGTGCGAAAGCAACACGCCGCGAGCGGACTTTAACGCACGAACGGCCGTGCGCGCCACGTCGTGCGAAAGCAACACGCCGCTAGCGGACTTTAACGCACGAACGGCCGTGCGCGCCACGTCGTGCGAAAGCAACACGCCGCGAGCGGACTTTAACGCACGAACGGCCGTGCGCGCCACGTCGTGCGAAAGCAACACGCCGCGAGCGGACTTTAACGCACGAACGGCCGTGCGCGCCACGTCGTGCGAAAACAACACGCCGCGAGCGGACTTTAACGCACGAACGGCCGTGCGCGCCACGTCGTGCGAAAGCAACACGCCGCGAGCGGACTTTAACACACGAACGGCCGTGCGCGCCACGTCGTGCGAAAGCAACACGCCGCGAGCGGACTTTAACGCACGAACGGCCGTGCGCGCCACGTCGTGCGAAAGCAACACGCCGCGAGCGGACTTTGAACGGCCGTGCGCGCCACGTCGTGCGAAAGCAACACGCCGCGAGCGGACTTTAACGCACGAACGGCCGTGCGCGCCACGTCGTGCGAGAGCAACACGCCGCGAGCGGACTTTAACGCACGAACGGCCGTGCGCGCCACGTCGTGCGAAAGCAACGCCGCGAGCGGACTTTAACGCACGAACGGCCGTGCGCGCCACGTCGTGCGAAAGCAACACGCCGCGAGCGGACTTTAACGCACGAACGGCCGTGCGCGCCACGTCGTGCGAAAGCAACACGCCGCGAGCGGACTTTAACGCACGAACGGCCGTGCGCGCCACGTCGTGCGAAAGCAACGCCGCGAGCGGACTTTAACGCACGAACGGCCGTGCGCGCCACGTCGTGCGAAAGCAACACGCCGCGAGCGGACTTTAACGCACGAACGGCCGTGCGCGCCACGTCGTGCGAAGGCAACACGCCGCGAGCGGACTTTAACGCACGAACGGCCGTGCGCGCCACGTCGTGCGAAAGCAACACGCCGCGAGCGGACTTTAACGCACGAACGGCCGTGCGCGCCACGTCGTGCGAAAGCAACACGCCGCGAGCGGACTTTAACGCACGAACGGCCGTGCGCGCCACGTCGTGCGAAAGCAACACGCCGCGAGCGGACTTTAACGCACGAACGGCCGTGCGCGCCACGTCGTGCGAAAGCAACACGCCGCGAGCGGACTTTAACGCACGAACGGCCGTGCGCGCCACGTCGTGCGAAAGCAACACGCCGCGAGCGGACTTTAACGCACGAACGGCCGTGCGCGCCACGTCGTGCGAAAGCAACACGCCGCGAGCGGACTTTAACGCACGAACGGCCGTGCGCGCCACGTCGTGCGAAAGCAACACGCCGCGAGCGGACTTTAACGCACGAACGGCCGTGCGCGCCACGTCGTGCGAAAGCAACACGCCGCGAGCGGACTTTAACGCACGAACGGCCGTGCGCGCCACGTCGTGCGAAAGCAACACGCCGCGAGCGGACTTTAACGCACGAACGGCCGTGCGCGCCACGTCGTGCGAAAGCAACACGCCGCGAGCGGACTTTAACGCACGAACGGCCGTGCGCGCCACGTCGTGCGAAAGCAACACGCCGCGAGCGGACTTTAACGCACGAACGGCCGTGCGCGCCACGTCGTGCGAAAGCAACACGCCGCGAGCGGACTTTAACGCACGAACGGTCGTGCGCGCCACGTCGTGCGAAAGCAACACGCCGCGAGCGGACTTTAACGCACGAACGGCCGTGCGCGCCACGTCGTGCGAAAGCAACACGCCGCGAGCGGACTTTAACGCACGAACGGCCGTGCGCGCCACGTCGTGCGAAAGCAACACGCCGCGAGCGGACTTTAACGCACGAACGGCCGTGCGCGCCACGTCGTGCGAAAGCAACACGCCGCGAGCGGACTTTAACGCACGAACGGCCGTGCGCTCCACGTCGTGCGAAAGCAACACGCCGCGAGCGGACTTTAACGCACGAACGGCCGTGCGCGCCCCGTCGTGCGAAAGCAACACGCCGCGAGCGGACTTTAACGCACGAACGGCCGTGCGCGCCACGTCGTGCGAAAGCAACGCCGCGAGCGGACTTTAACGCACGAACGGCCGTGCGCGCCACGTCGTGCGAAAGCAACACGCCGCGAGCGGACTTTAACGCACGAACGGCCGTGCGCGCCACGTCGTGCGAAAGCAACACGCCGCGAGCGGACTTTAACGCACGAACGGCCGTGCGCGCCACGTCGTGCGAAAGCAACACGCCGCGAGCGGACTTTAACGCACGAACGGCCGTGCGCGCCACGTCGTGCGAAAGCAACACGCCGCGAGCGGACTTTAACGCACGAACGGCCGTGCGCGCCACGTCGTGCGAAAGCAACACGCCGCGAGCGGACTTTAACGCACGAACGGCCGTGCGCGCCACGTCGTGCGAAAGCAACACGCCGCGAGCGGACTTTAACGCACGAACGGCCGTGTGCGCCACGTCGTGCGAAAGCAACACGCCGCGAGCGGACTTTAACGCACGAACGGCCGTGCGCGCCGCGTCGTGCGAAAGCAACACGCCGCGAGCGGACTTTAACGCACGAACGGCCGTGCGCGCCACGTCGTGCGAAAGCAACACGCCGCGAGCGGACTTTAACGCACGAACGGCCGTGCGCGCCACGTCGTGCGAAAGCAACACGCCGCGAGCGGACTTTAACGCACGAACGGCCGTGCGCGCCACGTCGTGCGAAAGCAACACGCCGCGAGCGGACTTTAACGCACGAACGGCCGTGCGCGCCACGTCGTGCGAAAGCAACACGCCGCGAGCGGACTTTAACGCACGAACGGCCGTGCGCGCCACGTCGTGCGAAAGCAACACGCCGCGAGCGGACTTTAACGCACGAACGGCCGTGCGCGCCACGTCGTGCGAAAGCAACACGCCGCGAGCGGACTTTAACGCACGAACGGCCGTGCGCGCCACGTCGTGCGAAAGCAACACGCCGCGAGCGGACTTTAACGCACGAACGGCCGTGCGCGCCACGTCGTGCGAAAGCAACACGCCGCGAGCGGACTTTAACGCACGAACGGCCGTACGCGCCACGTCGTGCGAAAGCAACACGCCGCGAGCGGACTTTAACGCACGAACGGCCGTGCGCGCCACGTCGTGCGAAAGCAACACGCCGCGAGCGGACTTTAACGCACGAACGGCCGTGCGCGCCACGTCGTGCGAAAGCAACACGCCGCGAGCGGACTTTAACGCACGAACGGCCGTGCGCGCCGTCGTGCGAAAGCAACTCCCGCAGCGCGCAGCTTGTGTTGTGCCTGTACGCGGGAGGCGCGATTAAAGTATCAATCATTCGTGTGCTACAATTTTATAATCATGTGTCCTTAATATATCAATACTTATATAATTGCATAATAAAATATAATATTACAATATAAACATTATATTTCGTTATATGAGCTTAAAAATTAACATAATTGTAATAACTGAGCATTATGCCTTCTATTACAGAAACACTAAAAATCCCACGCAAACACTCCAATGCGTGTGATCCGTTATTAGAGACGGCATTCATGCATGAGTACTTTAAAAGTAAAAATATATACACGGACAACAGCAACACTTTATACAAAGGCATCAATCCAGATATCAATGACGAATATATGTTTATTTACTAAGACGAAAGTTATTTATTGCGCTGCCCGTCTGTCGGAGGTACCGCCGAGAGCGAAAGCAACATGCCGCGAGCCGACTTTCGCATCGCCCGTACGCCGGAGGTACCGCCGAGAGCGAAAGCAACACGCCGCGAGCCGACTTTATCGTGCTATCCGATCGGAGGTACCGCCCGAGCGAGCGTCCGGAGGTACCGCCGAGAGAGAAAGCAACACGCCGCGAGCCGACTTTCGCATCGCCCGTACGCCGGAGGTACCTCCGAGAGCGAAAGCAACACGCCGCGAGCCGACTTTATCGTGCGACACCGTCGGAGGTACCGCCCGAGCCCGTCGGGTACCGCCGAGAACAGCAACGCCGCGCGCGGACTTTATCGTGCCATCCGGTCGGAGGTACCGCCCGAGCGAGCGTCCGGAGGTACCGACGAGAACGAAAGCAACACGCCGCGCGCGGACTTTATCGTGCTATCCGGTCGGAGGTACCGCCGAGAGCGAAAGCAACACGCCGCGAGCCGACTTTCGCATCGCCCGTACGCCGGAGGTACCGCCGAGAGCGGCAACACGCCGCGAGCCGACTTTATCGTGCGACACCGTCGAGAGTACCGGACCCGTCGGAGGTACCGCCGAGAACGAAAGCAACACGCCGCGCGCGGACTTTATCGTGCCATCCGGTCGGAGGTACCGCCCGAGCAGCGTGGAGGTGCCGGAGCGAAAGCAACACGCCGCGCGCGGACTTTATCGTGCTATCCGGTCCGAGGTACCGCCGAGAGCGAAAGCAACACGCCGCGAGCCGACTTTCGCATCGCCCGTACGCCGGAGGTACCGCCGAGAGCGAAAGCAACACGCCGCGAGCCGACTTTATCGTGCGACACCGTCGGAGGTACCGCCCGAGCCCGTCGGAGGTACCGCCGAGAACGAAAGCAACACGCCGCGCGCGGACTTTATCGTGCGACACCGTCGGAGGTACCGCCCGAGCGAGCGTCCGGAGGTACCGCCGAGCGAAAGCAACACGCCGCGAGCCGACTTTTGCATCGCCCGTACGCCGGAGGTACCGCCGAGAGCGAAAGCAACACGCCGCGAGCCGACTTTATCGTGCGACACCGTCGGAGGTACCGCTCGAGCCCGTCGGAGGTACCGCCGAGAACGAAAGCAACACGCCGCGCGCGGACTTTATCGTGCTATCCGGTCGGAGGTACAGCCCGAGCGAGCGTCCGGAGGTACCGCCGAGAACGAAAGCAACACGCCGCGCGCGGACTTTATCGTGCTATCCGGTCGGAGGTACAGCCCGAGCGAGCGTCCGGAGGTACCGCCGAGAACGAAAGCAACACGCCGCGCGCGGACTTTATCGTGCTATCCGGTCGGAGGTACCGCCGAGAGCGAACACGCCGCGAGCCGACTTTCGCATCGCCCGTGCGCCGCCGAGAAAGCAACACGCCGCGAGCCGACTTTCGCATCGCCCGTACGCCGGAGGTACCGCCGAGCGAAAGCAACACGCCGCGAGCCGACTTTTGCATCGCCCGTACGCCGGAGGTACCGCCGAGAGCGAAAGCAACACGCCGCGAGCCGACTTTTGCATCGCCCGTACGCCGGAGGTACCGCCGAGAGCGAAAGCAACACGCCGCGAGCCGACTTTATCGTGCGACACCGTCGGAGGTACCGCCGAGAACGAAAGCAACACGCCGCGCGCGGACTTTATCGTGCTATCCGATCGGAGGTACCGCGCCGAGCGAGCGTCGGAGGTACCGCCGAGAACGAAAGCAACACGCCGCGATCCGACTTTATCGTGCGACACCGTCGGAGGTACCGCCGAGAACGAAAGCAACACGCCGCGCGCGGACTTTATCGTGCTATCCGGTCGGAGGTACCGCCGAGCGAAAGCAACACGCCGCGAGCCGACTTTCGCATCGCCCGTACGCCGGAGGTACCGCCGAGCGAAAGCAACACGCCGCGAGCCGACTTTATCGTGCGACACCGTCAGGTATCGCCCGTGCCGTCGGAGGTACCGCCGAGCCGGTCGGAGGTACCGCCGAGCCCGTCGGTGTTCCTTACAAGTATCCGTTTTCGACCATCGGGACGCCCGATTTTGTCTAACGTCATCTCTTTTTCTTTGATTCATCCCGTCTGTGCGGTCGTTTTGTCGCTGTCGACCCGTTGGGGTCGATCATCGTAAGCCGATCGTTCGCAGCGACTAAGTCCCGTTCGCCTCGTTTCATCGGCGCTCGCGCCCATAAGCGGCCGTGCGTAAGACCGTGCGTCGCCGACCGCTTGGCCGGCCGGTTGGGTACTATAAGAGGTGCGGTGCGCTCGGCGAGCGAGCGTTGTCGGATCGTCGTGCGGGTGCGTTTGGCGTGCTTCGCACGTTCAGTACGATGTCTCGGCTCTCCTGAGTCGTGCCGCATTATTAAAGCATATTTCTAGACACAGCATTGCCACGAGTCGGCGTCGTAAGACCGAATGGCTCCTATGTGGCGCGCACTGTTTATCAGTGTTGGCTGCGCGATCTTCCTCGTTCGTAGACGAACGCGATCGGATGTATCGTTGCACTTACCGAGCATCGACTCCACCGTTACCGAGTGGCGGAAAGCGAGAGATCGCTCTTCACGCTTACTTGTAAACCGTAGCGAAAATTTTCGACCGTGCTTAAACGCACCGGCGACTCGTTCCTCGACGTCTGAGCATCGCGCCGTCGATCTAGCGTCAGGGCGAGGCGGCTATACGCCGCTACTTTGGGAGAATGAGAACAACACATGATCTTTATATAACAAATATGATCTTCATAAGATAATTTTAACGGAGTAGAGCTCCAACGAGCGTCTGTCTCCAGCTGTATATATTGCGATAAGAGAGTGTCGCCGACCGGCTTATGGGCGCCGGCGGTAATAACGGCACGTCGAGAGTATCTCGAACGAAGTGCGCCCGTCACGTTCGCGGACGTGATGGGGCGCGCGTCGCTCCACGCGAGCGACCGAACTCACGAAGTTCCCTGGTTGATCCTGCCAGTAGTCATATGCTTGTCTCAAAGATTAAGCCATGCATGTCTCAGTGCATGCCGAATTAAGGTGAAACCGCGAATGGCTCATTAAATCAGTTATGGTTCATTAGATTGTACCCACATTTACTTGGATAACTGTGGTA
>JAECZD010000050.1:311668-316668 GCA_024349325.1 Pogonomyrmex californicus
CTTTAACGCACGAACGGCCGTGCGCGCCACGTCGTGCGAAAGCAACACGCCGCGAGCGGACTTTAACGCACGAACGGCCGTGCGCGCCACGTCGTGCGAAAGCAACACGCCGCGAGCGGACTTTAACGCACGAACGGCCGTGCGCGCCACGTCGTGCGAAAGCAACACGCCGCGAGCGGACTTTAACGCACGAACGGCCGTGCGCGCCACGTCGTGCGAAAGCAACACGCCGCGAGCGGACTTTAACGCACGAACGGCCGTGCGCGCCACGTCGTGCGAAAGCAACACGCCGCGAGCGGACTTTAACGCACGAACGGCCGTGCGCGCCACGTCGTGCGAAAGCAACACGCCGCGAGCGGACTTTAACGCACGAACGGCCGTGCGCGCCACGTCGTGCGAAAGCAACACGCCGCGAGCGGACTTTAACGCACGAACGGCCGTGCGCGCCACGTCGTGCGAAAGCAACACGCCGCGAGCGGACTTTAACGCACGAACGGCCGTGCGCGCCACGTCGTGCGAAAGCAACACGCCGCGAGCGGACTTTAACGCACGAACGGCCGTGCGCGCCACGTCGTGCGAAAGCAACACGCCGCGAGCGGACTTTAACGCACGAACGGCCGTGCGCGCCACGTCGTGCGAAAGCAACACGCCGCGAGCGGACTTTAACGCACGAACGGCCGTGCGCGCCACGTCGTGCGAAAGCAACACGCCGCGAGCGGACTTTAACGCACGAACGGCCGTGCGCGCCACGTCGTGCGAAAGCAACACGCCGCGAGCGGACTTTAACGCACGAACGGTCGTGCGCGCCACGTCGTGCGAAAGCAACACGCCGCGAGCGGACTTTAACGCACGAACGGCCGTGTGCGCCACGTCGTGCGAAAGCAACACGCCGCGAGCGGACTTTAACGCACGAACGGCCGTGCGCGCCACGTCGTGCGAAAGCAACACGCCGCGAGCGGACTTTAACGCACGAACGGCCGTGCGCGCCACGTCGTGCGAAAGCAACACGCCGCGAGCGGACTTTAACGCACGAACGGCCGTGCGCGCCACGTCGTGCGAAAGCAACACGCCGCGAGCGGACTTTAACGCACGAACGGCCGTGTGCGCCACGTCGTGCGAAAGCAACACGCCGCGAGCGGACTTTAACGCACGAACGGCCGTGCGCGCCACGTCGTGCGAAAGCAACACGCCGCGAGCGGACTTTAACGCACGAACGGCCGTGCGCGCCACGTCGTGCGAAAGCAACACGCCGCGAGCGGACTTTAACGCACGAACGGCCGTGTGCGCCACGTCGTGCGAAAGCAACACGCCGCGAGCGGACTTTAACGCACGAACGGCCGTGCGCGCCACGTCGTGCGAAAGCAACACGCCGCGAGCGGACTTTAACGCACGAACGGCCGTGCGCGCCACGTCGTGCGAAAGCAACACGCCGCGAGCGGACTTTAACGCACGAACGGCCGTGCGCGCCACGTCGTGCGAAAGCAACACGCCGCGAGCGGACTTTATCAAAGAGCCGTCGGAGGTACCGCCGAGAGCGAAAGCAACACGCCGCGAGCCGACTTTCGCATCGCCCGTACGCCGGAGGTACCGCCGAGAGCGAAAGCAACACGCCGCGAGCCGACTTTATCGTGCGACACCGTCGGAGGTGCCGCCTGAGCCCGTCGGAGGTACCGCCGAGAACGAAAGCAACACGCCGCGCGCGGACTTTATCGTGCCATCCGGTCGGAGGTACCGCCCGAGCGAGCGTCCGGAGGTACCGCCGAGAGCGAAAGCAACACGCCGCGCGCGGACTTTATCGTGCTATCCGGTCGGAGGTACCGCCGAGAGCGAAAGCAACACGCCGCGAGCCGACTTTCGCATCGCCCGTACGCCGGAGGTACCGCCGAGAGCGAAAGCAACACGCCGCGAGCCGACTTTATCGTGCGACACCGTCGGAGGTACCGCCCGAGCCCGTCGGAGGTACCGCCGAGAACGAAAGCAACACGCCGCGCGCGGACTTTATCGTGCCATCCGGTCGGAGGTACCGCCCGAGCGAGCGTCCGGAGGTACCGCCGAGAGCGAAAGCAACACGCCGCGAGCCGACTTTATCGTGCGACACCGTCGGAGGTACCGCCGAGAACGAAAGCAACACGCCGCGAGCCGACTTTATCGTGCGACACCGTCGGAGGTACCGCTCGAGCCCGTCGGAGGTACCGCCGAGAACGAAAGCAACACGCCGCGCGCGGACTTTATCGTGCTATCCGGTCGGAGGTACAGCCCGAGCGAGCGTCGGAGGTACCGCCGAGAACGAAAGCAACACGCCGCGCGCGGACTTTATCGTGCTATCCGGTCGGAGGTACAGCCCGAGCGAGCGTCCGGAGGTACCGCCGAGAACGAAAGCAACACGCCGCGCGCGGACTTTATCGTGCTATCCGGTCGGAGGTACCGCCGAGAGCGAAAGCAACACGCCGCGAGCCGACTTTTGCATCGCCCGTACGCCGGAGGTACCGCCGAGAACGAAAGCAACACGCCGCGCGCGGACTTTATCGTGCTATCCGGTCGGAGGTACCGCCGAGAGCGAAAGCAACACGCCGCGAGCCGACTTTTGCATCGCCCGTACGCCGGAGGTACCGCCGAGAGCGAAAGCAACACGCCGCGAGCCGACTTTTGCATCGCCCGTACGCCGGAGGTACCGCCGAGAGCGAAAGCAACACGCCGCGAGCCGACTTTTGCATCGCCCGTACGCCGGAGGTACCGCCGAGAGCGAAAGCAACACGCCGCGAGCCGACTTTTGCATCGCCCGTACGCCGGAGGTACCGCCGAGAGCGAAAGCAACACGCCGCGAGCCGACTTTTGCATCGCCCGTACGCCGGAGGTACCGCCGAGAGCGAAAGCAACACGCCGCGAGCCGACTTTATCTTGCGACACCGTCGGAGGTACCGCTCGAGCCCGTCGGAGGTACCGCCGAGAACGAAAGCAACACGCCGCGCGCGGACTTTATCGTGCTATCCGGTCGGAGGTACCGCCGAGAGCGAAAGCAACACGCCGCGAGCCGACTTTATCGTGCGACACCGTCGGAGGTACCGCCCGAGCGAGCGTCCGGAGGTACCGCCGAGAGCGAAAGCAACACGCCGCGAGCCGACTTTTGCATCGCCCGTACGCCGGAGGTACCGCCGAGAGCGAAAGCAACACGCCGCGAGCCGACTTTATCGTGCGACACCGTCGGAGGTACCGCTCGAGCCCGTCGGAGGTACCGCCGAGAACGAAAGCAACACGCCGCGCGCGGACTTTATCGTGCTATCCGGTCGGAGGTACCGCCGAGAGCGAAAGCAACACGCCGCTAGCCGACTTTATCGTGCGACACCGTCGGAGGTACCGCCCGAGCGAGCGTCCGGAGGTACCGCCGAGAGCGAAAGCAACACGCCGCGAGCCGACTTTTGCATCGCCCGTACGCCGGAGGTACCGCCGAGAGCGAAAGCAACACGCCGCGAGCCGACTTTATCGTGCGACACCGTCGGAGGTACCGCTCGAGCCCGTCGGAGGTACCGCCGAGAACGAAAGCAACACGCCGCGCGCGGACTTTATCGTGCTATCCGGTCGGAGGTACAGCCCGAGCGAGCGTCCGGAGGTACCGCCGAGAACGAAAGCAACACGCCGCGCGCGGACTTTATCGTGCTATCCGGTCGGAGGTACAGCCCGAGCGAGCGTCCGGAGGTACCGCCGAGAACGAAAGCAACACGCCGCGCGCGGACTTTATCGTGCTATCCGGTCGGAGGTACCGCCGAGAGCGAAAGCAACACGCCGCGAGCCGACTTTCGCATCGCCCGTACGCCGGAGGTACCGCCGAGAGCGAAAGCAACACGCCGCGAGCCGACTTTCGCATCGCCCGTACGCCGGAGGTACCGCCGAGAGCGAAAGCAACACGCCGCGAGCCGACTTTTGCATCGCCCGTACGCCGGAGGTACCGCCGAGAGCGAAAGCAACACGCCGCGAGCCGACTTTTGCATCGCCCGTACGCCGGAGGTACCGCCGAGAGCGAAAGCAACACGCCGCGAGCCGACTTTATCGTGCGACACCGTCGGAGGTACCGCCGAGAACGAAAGCAACACGCCGCGCGCGGACTTTATCGTGCTATCCGATCGGAGGTACCGCCCGAGCGAGCGTCCGGAGGTACCGCCGAGAACGAAAGCAACACGCCGCTATCCGACTTTATCGTGCGACACCGTCGGAGGTACCGCCGAGAACGAAAGCAACACGCCGCGCGCGGACTTTATCGTGCTATCCGGTCGGAGGTACCGCCGAGAGCGAAAGCAACACGCCGCGAGCCGACTTTCGCATCGCCCGTACGCCGGAGGTACCGCCGAGAGCGAAAGCAACACGCCGCGAGCCGACTTTATCGTGCGACACCGTCGGAGGTATCGCCCGTGCCCGTCGGAGGTACCGCCGAGCCGGTCGGAGGTACCGCCGAGCCCGTCGGTGTTCCTTACAAGTATCCGTTTTCGACCATCGGGACGCCCGATTTTGTCTAACGTCATCTCTTTTTCTTTGATTCATCCCGTCTGTGCGGTCGTTTTGTCGCTGTCGACCCGTTGGGGTCGATCATCGTAAGCCGATCGTTCGCAGCGACTAAGTCCCGTTCGCCTCGTTTCATCGGCGCTCGCGCCCATAAGCGGCCGTGCGTAAGACCGTGCGTCGCCGACCGCTTGGCCGGCCGGTTGGGTACTATAAGAGGTGCGGTGCGCTCGGCGAGCGAGCGTTGTCGGATCGTCGTGCGGGTGCGTTTGGCGTGCTTCGCACGTTCAGTACGATGTGTCTCGGCTCTCCTGAGTCGTGCCGCATTATTAGAAATTATATTTCTAGACACAGCATTGCCACGAGTCGGCGTCGTAAGACCGAATGGCTCCTATGTGGCGCGCACTGTTTATCAGTGTTGGCTGCGCGATCTTCCCTCGTTCGTAGACGAACGCGATCGGATGTATCGTTGCACTTACCGAGCATCGACTCCACCGTTACCGAGTGGC
>JAECZD010000050.1:326668-334168 GCA_024349325.1 Pogonomyrmex californicus
GCCGTGCGCGCCACGTCGTGCGAAAGCAACACGCCGCGAGCGGACTTTAACGCACGAACGGCCGTGCGCGCCACGTCGTGCGAAAGCAACACGCCGCGAGCGGACTTTAACGCACGAACGGCCGTGCGCGCCACGTCGTGCGAAAGCAACACGCCGCGAGCGGACTTTAACGCACGAACGGCCGTGCGCGCCACGTCGTGCGAAAGCAACACGCCGCGAGCGGACTTTAACGCACGAACGGCCGTGCGCGCCACGTCGTGCGAAAGCAACACGCCGCGAGCGGACTTTAACGCACGAACGGCCGTGCGCGCCACGTCGTGCGAAAGCAACACGCCGCGAGCGGACTTTAACGCACGAACGGCCGTGCGCGCCACGTCGTGCGAAAGCAACACGCCGCGAGCGGACTTTAACGCACGAACGGCCGTGCGCGCCACGTCGTGCGAAAGCAACACGCCGCGAGCGGACTTTAACGCACGAACGGCCGTGCGCGCCACGTCGTGCGAAAGCAACACGCCGCGAGCGGACTTTAACGCACGAACGGCCGTGCGCGCCACGTCGTGCGAAAGCAACACGCCGCGAGCGGACTTTAACGCACGAACGGCCGTGCGCGCCACGTCGTGCGAAAGCAACACGCCGCGAGCGGACTTTAACGCACGAACGGCCGTGCGCGCCACGTCGTGCGAAAGCAACACGCCGCGAGCGGACTTTAACGCACGAACGGCCGTGCGCGCCACGTCGTGCGAAAGCAACACGCCGCGAGCGGACTTTAACGCACGAACGGCCGTGCGCGCCACGTCGTGCGAAAGCAACACGCCGCGAGCGGACTTTAACGCACGAACGGCCGTGCGCGCCACGTCGTGCGAAAGCAACACGCCGCGAGCGGACTTTAACGCACGAACGGCCGTGCGCGCCACGTCGTGCGAAAGCAACACGCCGCGAGCGGACTTTAACGCACGAACGGCCGTGCGCGCCACGTCGTGCGAAAGCAACACGCCGCGAGCGGACTTTAACGCACGAACGGCCGTGCGCGCCACGTCGTGCGAAAGCAACACGCCGCGAGCGGACTTTAACGCACGAACGGCCGTGCGCGCCACGTCGTGCGAAAGCAACACGCCGCGAGCGGACTTTAACGCACGAACGGCCGTGCGCGCCCCGTCGTGCGAAAGCAACACGCCGCGAGCGGACTTTAACGCACGAACGGCCGTGCGCGCCACGTCGTGCGAAAGCAACACGCCGCGAGCGGACTTTAACGCACGAACGGCCGTGCGCGCCACGTCGTGCGAAAGCAACACGCCGCGAGCGGACTTTAACGCACGAACGGCCGTGCGCGCCACGTCGTGCGAAAGCAACACGCCGCGAGCGGACTTTAACGCACGAACGGCCGTGCGCGCCACGTCGTGCGAAAGCAACACGCCGCGAGCGGACTTTAACGCACGAACGGCCGTGCGCGCCACGTCGTGCGAAAGCAACACGCCGCGAGCGGACTTTAACGCACGAACGGCCGTGCGCGCCACGTCGTGCGAAAGCAACACGCCGCGAGCGGACTTTAACGCACGAACGGCCGTGCGCGCCACGTCGTGCGAAAGCAACACGCCGCGAGCGGACTTTAACGCACGAACGGCCGTGCGCGCCACGTCGTGCGAAAGCAACACGCCGCGAGCGGACTTTAACGCACGAACGGCCGTGCGCGCCACGTCGTGCGAAAGCAACACGCCGCGAGCGGACTTTAACGCACGAACGGCCGTGCGCGCCACGTCGTGCGAAAGCAACACGCCGCGAGCGGACTTTAACGCACGAACGGCCGTGCGCGCCACGTCGTGCGAAAGCAACACGCCGCGAGCGGACTTTAACGCACGAACGGCCGTGCGCGCCACGTCGTGCGAAAGCAACACGCCGCGAGCGGACTTTAACGCACGAACGGCCGTGCGCGCCACGTCGTGCGAAAGCAACACGCCGCGAGCGGACTTTAACGCACGAACGGCCGTGCGCGCCACGTCGTGCGAAAGCAACACGCCGCGAGCGGACTTTAACGCACGAACGGCCGTGCGCGCCACGTCGTGCGAAAGCAACACGCCGCGAGCGGACTTTAACGCACGAACGGCCGTGCGCGCCACGTCGTGCGAAAGCAACACGCCGCGAGCGGACTTTAACGCACGAACGGCCGTGCGCGCCACGTCGTGCGAAAGCAACACGCCGCGAGCGGACTTTAACGCACGAACGGCCGTGCGCGCCACGTCGTGCGAAAGCAACACGCCGCGAGCGGACTTTAACGCACGAACGGCCGTGCGCGCCACGTCGTGCGAAAGCAACACGCCGCGAGCGGACTTTAACGCACGAACGGCCGTGCGCGCCACGTCGTGCGAAAGCAACACGCCGCGAGCGGACTTTAACGCACGAACGGCCGTGCGCGCCACGTCGTGCGAAAGCAACACGCCGCGAGCGGACTTTAACGCACGAACGGCCGTGCGCGCCACGTCGTGCGAAAGCAACACGCCGCGAGCGGACTTTAACGCACGAACGGCCGTGCGCGCCACGTCGTGCGAAAGCAACACGCCGCGAGCGGACTTTAACGCACGAACGGCCGTGCGCGCCACGTCGTGCGAAAGCAACACGCCGCGAGCGGACTTTAACGCACGAACGGCCGTGCGCGCCACGTCGTGCGAAAGCAACACGCCGCGAGCGGACTTTAACGCACGAACGGCCGTGCGCGCCACGTCGTGCGAAAGCAACACGCCGCGAGCGGACTTTAACGCACGAACGGCCGTGCGCGCCACGTCGTGCGAAAGCAACACGCCGCGAGCGGACTTTAACGCACGAACGGCCGTGCGCGCCACGTCGTGCGAAAGCAACACGCCGCGAGCGGACTTTAACGCACGAACGGCCGTGCGCGCCACGTCGTGCGAAAGCAACACGCCGCGAGCGGACTTTAACGCACGAACGGCCGTGCGCGCCACGTCGTGCGAAAGCAACACGCCGCGAGCGGACTTTAACGCACGAACGGCCGTGCGCGCCACGTCGTGCGAAAGCAACACGCCGCGAGCGGACTTTAACGCACGAACGGCCGTGCGCGCCACGTCGTGCGAGAGCAACACGCCGCGAGCGGACTTTAACGCACGAACGGCCGTGCGCGCCACGTCGTGCGAAAGCAACACGCCGCGAGCGGACTTTAACGCACGAACGGCCGTGCGCGCCACGTCGTGCGAAAGCAACACGCCGCGAGCGGACTTTAACGCACGAACGGCCGTGCGCGCCACGTCGTGCGAAAGCAACACGCCGCGAGCGGACTTTAACGCACGAACGGCCGTGCGCGCCACGTCGTGCGAAAGCAACACGCCGCGAGCGGACTTTAACGCACGAACGGCCGTGCGCGCCACGTCGTGCGAAAGCAACACGCCGCGAGCGGACTTTAACGCACGAACGGCCGTGCGCGCCACGTCGTGCGAAAGCAACACGCCGCGAGCGGACTTTAACGCACGAACGGCCGTGCGCGCCACGTCGTGCGAAAGCAACACGCCGCGAGCGGACTTTAACGCACGAACGGCCGTGCGCGCCGTCGTGCGGCAACACGCCGCGAGCGGACTTTAACGCACGAACGGCCGTGCGCGCCACGTCGTGCGAAAGCAACACGCCGCGAGCGGACTTTAACGCACGAACGGCCGTGCACGTCGTGCGAAAGCAACACGCCGCGAGCGGACTTTAACGCACGAACGGCCGTGCGCGCCACGTCGTGCGAAAGCAACACGCCGCGAGCGGACTTTAACGCACGAACGGCCGTGCGCGCCACGTCGTGCGAAAGCAACGCCGCGAGCGGACTTTAACGCACGAACGGCCGTGCGCGCCACGTCGTGCGAAAGCAACACGCCGCGAGCGGACTTTAACGCACGAACGGCCGTGCGCGCCACGTCGTGCGAAAGCAACACGCCGCGAGCGGACTTTAACGCACGAACGGCCGTGCGCGCCACGTCGTGCGAAAGCAACACGCCGCGAGCGGACTTTAACGCACGAACGGCCGTGCGCGCCACGTCGTGCGAAAGCAACACGCCGCGAGCGGACTTTAACGCACGAACGGCCGTGCGCGCCACGTCGTGCGAAAGCAACACGCCGCGAGCGGACTTTAACGCACGAACGGCCGTGCGCGCCACGTCGTGCGAAAGCAACACGCCGCGAGCGGACTTTAACGCACGAACGGCCGTGCGCGCCACGTCGTGCGAAAGCAACACGCCGCGAGCGGACTTTAACGCACGAACGGCCGTGCGCGCCACGTCGTGCGAAAGCAACACGCCGCGAGCGGACTTTAACGCACGAACGGCCGTGCGCGCCACGTCGTGCGAAAGCAACACGCCGCGAGCGGACTTTAACGCACGAACGGCCGTGCGCGCCACGTCGTGCGAAAGCAACACGCCGCGAGCGGACTTTAACGCACGAACGGCCGTGCGCGCCACGTCGTGCGAAAGCAACACGCCGCGAGCGGACTTTAACGCACGAACGGCCGTGCGCGCCACGTCGTGCGAAAGCAACACGCCGCGAGCGGACTTTAACGCACGAACGGCCGTGCGCGCCACGTCGTGCGAAAGCAACACGCCGCGAGCGGACTTTAACGCACGAACGGCCGTGCGCGCCACGTCGTGCGAAAGCAACACGCCGCGAGCGGACTTTAACGCACGAACGGCCGTGCGCGCCACGTCGTGCGAAAGCAACACGCCGCGAGCGGACTTTAACGCACGAACGGCCGTGCGCGCCACGTCGTGCGAAAGCAACACGCCGCGAGCGGACTTTAACGCACGAACGGCCGTGCGCGCCACGTCGTGCGAAAGCAACACGCCGCGAGCGGACTTTAACGCACGCGGCGTGCGCGCCACGTCGTGCGAAAGCAACACGCCGCGAGCGGACTTTAACGCACGAACGGCCGTGCGCGCCACGTCGTGCGAAAGCAACACGCCGCGAGCGGACTTTAACGCACGAACGGCCGTGCGCGCCATCGTGCGAAAGCAACACGCCGCGAGCGGACTTTATCGTGCTATCCGGTCGGAGGTACCGCCGAGAGCGAAAGCAACACGCCGCGAGCCGACTTTCGCATCGCCCGTACGGAGGTACCGCCGAGAGCGAAAGCAACACGCCGCGAGCCGACTTTATCGTGCGACACCGTCGGAGGTACCGCCCGAGCCCGTCGGAGGTACCGCCGAGAGCGAAAGCAACACGCCGCGCGCGGACTTTATCGTGCCATCCGGTCAGTACCGCCCGAGCGAGCGTCCGGAGGTACCGCCGAGAGCGAAAGCAACGCCGCGCGCGGACTTTATCGTGCTATCCGGTCGGAGGTACCGCCGAGCGAAAGCAACACGCCGCGAGCCGACTTTCGCATCGCCCGTACGCCGGACACCGCCGAGAGCGAAAGCAACACGCCGCGAGCCGACTTTATCGTGCGACACCGTCGGAGGTACCGCCCGAGCCCGTCGGAGGTACCGCCGAGAACGAAAGCAACACGCCGCGCGCGGACTTTATCGTGCCATCCGGTCGGAGGTACCGCCCGAGCGAGCGTCCGGAGGTACCGCCGAGAGCGAAAGCAACACGCCGCGAGCCGACTTTATCGTGCGACACCGTCGGAGGTACCGCCGAGAGCGAAAGCAACACGCCGCGAGCCGACTTTATCGTGCGACACCGTCGGAGGTACCGCTCGAGCCCGTCGGAGGTACCGCCGAGAACGAAAGCAACACGCCGCGCGCGGACTTTATCGTGCTATCCGGTCAGGTACAGCCCGAGCGAGCGTCAGGTACCGCCGAGAACAGCAACGCCGCGCGCGGACTTTATCGTGCTATCCGGTCGGAGGTACAGCCCGAGCGAGCGTCGGGGTACCGCCGAGAACGAAAGCAACACGCCGCGCGCGGACTTTATCGTGCTATCCGGTCGGAGGTACCGCCGAGAGCGAAAGCAACACGCCGCGAGCCGACTTTTGCATCGCCCGTACGCCGGAGGTACCGCCGAGAGAAAGCAACACGCCGCGAGCGGACTTTATCGTGCTATCGGTCGGAGGTACCGCCGAGAGCGAAAGCAACACGCCGCGAGCCGACTTTTGCATCGCCCGTACGCGGAGGTACCGCCGAGAGCGAAAGCAACACGCCGCGAGCCGACTTTATGCATCGCCCGTACGCCAGGTACCGCCGAGAGCGAAAGCAACACGCCGCGAGCCGACTTTTGCATCGCCCGTACGCCGGAGGTACCGCCGAGAGCGAAAGCAACACGCCGCGAGCCGACTTTTGCATCGCCCGTACGCCGGAGGTACCGCCGAGAGCGAAAGCAACACGCCGCGAGCCGACTTTTGCATCGCCCGTACGCCGGAGGTACCGCCGAGAGCGAAAGCAACACGCCGCGAGCCGACTTTATCGTGCGACACCGTCGGAGGTACCGCTCGAGCCCGTCGGAGGTACCGCCGAGAACGAAAGCAACACGCCGCGCGCGGACTTTATCGTGCTATCCGGTCGGAGGTACCGCCGAGAGCGAAAGCAACACGCCGCGAGCCGACTTTATCGTGCGACACCGTCGGAGGTACCGCCCGAGCGAGCGTCGGAGGTACCGCCGAGAGCGAAAGCAACACGCCGCGAGCCGACTTTTGCATCGCCCGTACGCCGGAGGTACCGCCGAGAGCGAAAGCAACACGCCGCGAGCCGACTTTATCGTGCGACACCGTCGGAGGTACCGCTCGAGCCCGTCGGAGGTACCGCCGAGAACGAAAGCAACACGCCGCGCGCGGACTTTATCGTGCTGGTCAGGTACCGCCGAGAGCGAAAGCAACACGCCGCTAGCCGACTTTATCGTGCGACACCGTCGGAGGTACCGCCCGAGCGAGCGTCCGGAGGTACCGCCGAGAGCGAAAGCAACACGCCGCGAGCCGACTTTTGCATCGCCCGTACGCCGGAGGTACCGCCGAGAGCGAAAGCACCACGCCGCGAGCCGACTTTATCGTGCGACACCGTCGGAGGTACCGCTCGAGCCCGTCGGAGGTACCGCCGAGAACGAAAGCAACACGCCGCGCGCGGACTTTATCGTGCTATCCGGTCGGAGGTACAGCCCGAGCGAGCGTCGGAGGTACCGCCGAGAACGAAAGCAACACGCCGCGCGCGGACTTTATCGTGCTATCCGGTCGGAGGTACAGCCCGAGCGAGCGTCCGGAGGTACCGCCGAGAACGAAAGCAACACGCCGCGCGCGGACTTTATCGTGCTATCCGGTCGGAGGTACCGCCGAGCGAAAGCAACACGCCGCGAGCCGACTTTCGCATCGCCCGTACGCCGGAGGTACCGCCGAGAGCGAAAGCAACACGCCGCGAGCCGACTTTCGCATCGCCCGTACGCCGGAGGTACCGCCGAGAGCGAAAGCAACACGCCGCGAGCCGACTTTTGCATCGCCCGTACGCCGGAGGTACCGCCGAGAGCGAAAGCAACACGCCGCGAGCCGACTTTTGCATCGCCCGTACGCCGGAGGTACCGCCGAGAGCGAAAGCAACACGC
>JAECZD010000050.1:344788-347288 GCA_024349325.1 Pogonomyrmex californicus
CCGCGAGCGGACTTTAACGCACGAACGGCCGTGCGCGCCACGTCGTGCGAAAGCAACACGCCGCGAGCGGACTTTAACGCACGAACGGCCGTGCGCGCCACGTCGTGCGAAAGCAACACGCCGCGAGCGGACTTTAACGCACGAACGGCCGTGCGCGCCACGTCGTGCGAAAGCAACACGCCGCGAGCGGACTTTAACGCACGAACGGCCGTGCGCGCCACGTCGTGCGAAAGCAACACGCCGCGAGCGGACTTTAACGCACGAACGGCCGTGTGCGCCACGTCGTGCGAAAGCAACACGCCGCGAGCGGACTTTAACGCACGAACGGCCGTGCGCGCCACGTCGTGCGAAAGCAACACGCCGCGAGCGGACTTTAACGCACGAACGGCCGTGCGCGCCACGTCGTGCGAAAGCAACACGCCGCGAGCGGACTTTAACGCACGAACGGCCGTGCGCGCCACGTCGTGCGAAAGCAACACGCCGCGAGCGGACTTTAACGCACGAACGGCCGTGCGCGCCACGTCGTGCGAAAGCAACACGCCGCGAGCGGACTTTAACGCACGAACGGCCGTGCGCGCCACGTCGTGCGAAAGCAACACGCCGCGAGCGGACTTTAACGCACGAACGGCCGTGCGCGCCACGTCGTGCGAAAGCAACACGCCGCGAGCGGACTTTAACGCACGAACGGCCGTGCGCGCCACGTCGTGCGAAAGCAACACGCCGCGAGCGGACTTTAACGCACGAACGGCCGTGCGCGCCACGTCGTGCGAAAGCAACACGCCGCGAGCGGACTTTAACGAACGGCCGTGCGCGCCACGTCGTGCGAAAGCAACACGCCGCGAGCGGACTTTAACGCACGAACGGCCGTGCGCGCCACGTCGTGCGAAAGCAACACGCCGCGAGCGGACTTTAACGCACGAACGGCCGTGCGCGCCACGTCGTGCGAAAGCAACACGCCGCGAGCGGACTTTAACGCACGAACGGCCGTGCGCGCCACGTCGTGCGAAAGCAACACGCCGCGAGCGGACTTTAACGCACGAACGGCCGTGCGCGCCACGTCGTGCGAAAGCAACACGCCGCGAGCGGACTTTAACGCACGAACGGCCGTGCGCGCCACGTCGTGCGAAAGCAACACGCCGCGAGCGGACTTTAACGCACGAACGGCCGTGCGCGCCACGTCGTGCGAAAGCAACACGCCGCGAGCGGACTTTAACGCACGAACGGCCGTGCGCGCCACGTCGTGCGAAAGCAACACGCCGCGAGCGGACTTTAACGCACGAACGGCCGTGCGCGCCACGTCGTGCGAAAGCAACACGCCGCGAGCGGACTTTAACGCACGAACGGCCGTGCGCGCCACGTCGTGCGAAAGCAACACGCCGCGAGCGGACTTTAACGCACGAACGGCCGTGCGCGCCACGTCGTGCGAAAGCAACTCGCAGCGCGCGAGCTTGTGTTGTGCCTGTACGCGGGAGGCGCGATTAAAGTATCAATCATTCGTGTGCTACAATTTTATAATCATGTGTCCTTAATATATCAATACTTATATAATTGCATAATAAAATATAATATTACAATATAAACATTATATTTCGTTATATGAGCTTAAAAATTAACATAATTGTAATAACTGAGCATTATGCACCTTCTATTACAGAAACACTAAAAGTATTCCCACGCAAACACTCCAATGCGTGTGATCCGTTATTAGAGACGGCATTCATGCATGAGTACTTTAAAAGTAAAAATATATACACGGACAACAGCAACACTTTATACAAAGGCATCAATCCAGATATCAATGACGAATATATGTTTATTTACTAAGACGAAAGTTATTTATTGCGCTGCCCGTCTGTCGGAGGTACCGCCGAGAGCGAAAGCAACATGCCGCGAGCCGACTTTCGCATCGCCCGTACGCCGGAGGTACCGCCGAGAGCGAAAGCAACACGCCGCGAGCCGACTTTATCGTGCTATCCGATCGGAGGTACCGCCCGAGCGAGCGTCCGGAGGTACCGCCGAGAGAGAAAGCAACACGCCGCGAGCCGACTTTCGCATCGCCCGTACGCCGGAGGTACCGCCGAGAGCGAAAGCAACACGCCGCGAGCCGACTTTTGCATCGCCCGTACGCCGGAGGTACCGCCGAGAGCGAAAGCAACACGCCGCGAGCCGACTTTTGCATCGCCCGTACGCCGGAGGTACCGCCGAGAGCGAAAGCAACACGCCGCGAGCCGACTTTATCGTGCGACACCGTCGGAGGTACCGCCGAGAACGAAAGCAACACGCCGCGCGCGGACTTTATCGTGCTATCCGATCGGAGGTACCGCCCGAGCGAGCGTCCGGAGGTACCGCCGAGAACGAAAGCAACACGCCGCTATCCGACTTTATCGTGCGACACCGTCGGAGGTACCGCCGAGAACGAAAGCAACACGCCGCGCGCGGACTTTATCGTGCTATCCGGTCGGAGGTACCGCCGAGAGCGAAAGCAACACGCCGCGAGCCG
>JAECZD010000051.1:0-66019 GCA_024349325.1 Pogonomyrmex californicus
AAATAAATATCTTAGGATTGGAAGTACCCTTAAAAATGTATGTATATATAGAGGCAGGGGGTCCCGCATTTGGAGTACACTACGTGATTTTTTTATACTAAAAGAAACAACTTTTTCTTTTAGCAAAATTGCGTGCGACGAATAGTTTTTACAGTGGATCAGATTAAAAGTGATGAATGAGCGTGCATAGCGGTCAGGGCTGGCGCGCATTTCTCAGGTCGGCACGTTCAGTACTTAATTTTGATGACTTCACGTACTATATTGTTTAAAATAAAAATAAAAGTTAACAAAATAAGTATTGTTTTCATCTTTTAACGATTTAATAAAAAAATTGATTTCGTAGCATTATCTCGAAATAAAAATAAATGTAAATACACTATGATGTATGAATTGAGCATTCTATTAATTTCATTACTGCACAATTACTACTGCATAATAAAAAAATATACTGAATTTAATGAATTATTTAGATACTATTATAAAAAAATCAATTTTTTTACTTTTTGTGATTACATATTCACGTAATTAATAAGTATTCATTAAATTCAGTATTTTTTCATTGTTATATGCAATTGCGCATACGATAATAAAAAAATAATTAAAATAATAGAATGCTCAGTTCATACACCATATAATTTACATTTATTTTTATTTCCAGATAATGCTACGAAATTAGACAATTTTTTTATCGAATTGTTACGTAAAGGATGAATACAAATACTTATTTTGTTAACTTGTATTATATTTTAAACAATATAATACGTGAAGTCAAAGATTAAGTCCCAGGCCTGAAGAACGCGCGCCGGCCCTGATCGCTACGCACATACGCGGGCTCATTCGTCACTTTTAATTTGATTTACTGTAAAAAGTGTAAAAAAACTCATCGCACGCAATCTTGCTAAAGGAAAAAGTGGTTTCTTTTAACATAAAAAAATCACGTATTCTAAATGCGGGAGTTTTGGGACACCCTGTATATATATATATATATATATATATATATATTTACATATACAAATATATTATTTTAATTCAAGTGTTATTTCTTTGATTTGTGTTTGTAGAATTATAAACGTCCGCGATTTGGGATCCATTTTTTTCTTCTTGTTGGGAATCCTTTTGTCTCTAGAATGTCAAGCAATTTAGTGTTGGTCCATTGCCAGTATTTAATCTTTTGCCGTAAGAAATTGACCAATAGTCGAGTATTTTTTTCATATTCGATTATAATTGGTCAATTTCTTACTTCTTAAAGCTTAAATCACCTATTGTGGACCGACATTAATTGATGCATCATGCAAGGAGTTGCGCGGCAAATGATGTAATAAAATGGAATGTTTTGATTGGTCAATTTGTAACGGATGATGCGACGCATGACGCGCTTAGTGGGAATTTACCCTTAGGGTGCCCATGGAGCGTATCGCGGATCGCGCGTATCGAAAATCTGATCAATCGCGAACGTTTTGCTGTTTTCGATACGTGAGAATTTCCGTAGTCCCATGACGCGGAATTCGCGTAAGCGGATCAGACAGATAGCCAATCACAAACGATTTTCGTTATTTCCCTTCAGCTAAACAGTTTTGTAATTGGTAAACCGCTGATTTATTTACACTCATTCCGTTTCATAGATCAAGGAACGAAGCTCTCGCGTATTGAAAACAGCGGAAAGTTCGCGATAGAAACGAAACTGACCTCTGCGCAGTCATTTCTTTATTTTTGACAGAATTGCTAAAGAGAATTGCATAAGCATCAAATAAATAACTAAAAAATTACTTAATTATCTGTAATTATCTGTCTTAATTATCTGTGAAATACATTCATTTCATGATGGGATCATAGAAAGAAAGAGAACAATAAAAAAAAATATTCATAGTGTGTAAATAAATTTTATTAAATTTAATTAAATATTAATTGTGAATTTAATATAAACAATTAATATTTATATTAATTATTAATTAAATTCACAATTAATATTTAATTAAATTTAATAAAATTTACTTACACTATAGATATTGTAAGAAGTTCCTAAGAAGTTCCTAAGACAATCGGTGGATGGTGCCAAGAATGCTGTTCAGCGACCAACAAGAGCGCCTCTCGATCGAACACGACACCAGTGTGTGATACTTGGAGAGGACCAATCGGATAAGGGCTGATGCAATCCGTGTTAGCTTTAAAATCATCGAACGTGCTCCGATGCGCGGAGTAGCGAGCGAAGGGGACTCTCTCCTCAGTCGGCGAATGAGACAGACGTGTCATCCGCGAGAGTCAAGTCGAATAGTCGGAACCAAATAGTTAACATAGTCGAGATATCGTGGGAAGCGATATCAACATAATCGTTGTATTTCGGGCAGTCTCAGTGAAAATATATATATTCTTTATTATATTAAAGTTGCCTAAAAGTTATTGTGCCTGCTCCATTATCCATCACGTGCCGGTCACTTCTCTCAGTGCGTGTATTAAACCACAGACAGTAATTGTAATAACGGACACTAATTCCTGACAAACGGTTACTTTATTCAAATTCAAAATTACAAGAATCTTACAATATTTAATTAAATTCATTGTTTAATACAATTAAATGAAAACATTCGCAATTGGTTTAACAGGTGTAGAATGAAATCAAGAACAATATTCCTTTGACTTTTGTTTATTAATGTGTCTAAAACAGAATTATAATACTTTCATCAGGCAGAAAATATTGTAAAATTATTAAGATGTATGCACTTTATTTTATATTAATATTGCCGATAATTAGATCTTCCTTGTTGCTTATGTCTCTGTTATCTTAAAAAAAATTTTCAAATTTGATTTTACCATTTATATTCGGCGCGTATTACGCTCAGTTACGCTACAATAATGGATTTGACGGAGCGACTGCCCTAGATAGCAAAATGTTTCAAATTTGCTGTTATATAATCGAAAGTCGTTGCAACAACTAATTTAAACAAACTCGGGACAAGGTGAGACAGCATTATGTCTATCGCATTCATATATGTAATATTACTATATGGCTAGTGGAATAGTTTTCCTATAAGCATAAACCAAACACTAAAGAATAGAAGATGGACAGCTATTGGCTCTATTGGAAAGAATGCAGTGTTCAATAATCGTTAATGCGCAAGCGTGATAACAAAATGGGAGCATCCCAGATGCGCATATTTTCAATCGGACACATCACTCACATCAGCCGATGCCTAGGAATTTTTTAGTGAGCCACCTATCAAAAATTTTTTTATTTAATCGACCAATCAGCAATGTGTCTGATTGGACCTCCGACACAATAAACGGATATCCGACAAAATAAAGTTCTTTTTTTTATTAAAAGAACTAAGGTCGATTGCGCCAATGTTATTTTAAATTTTAAGTGGTATTTAATATATATTAGGTGTACAAAAAAGTTCTGAGCTTTTTTTTTGTAAAATTCAATCTTTATTCAAAAACAAACAAAAAAAATATTAATCAACGAAATATTCCCCGTTTGCATCAACGACCTTTTGCCATCTTTCGGGTAGCTTGCGAATTCCTTGATGATAGAAGCTCACCGGCTTCGAAGCGATAAAGTCATCAATGTATTTTCGTATCTCTTCAAATTTCACGAAATGTATATCAGCTAAATGATGCTGCAGCGACCGGAATAGGAATAGTAATTGGAAGGCGCCATGTCTGGGCTATACGCCGCGTGCGGGAGAAGTTCCCAGCCTAACGCAAAGATATGGTCCTGAGTCGCTTTCGTAACATATGGTCGAGCATTGTCATAAAGCAAGATCACTTTACGATGTCCTTGGCCAATAAATAGCCTCTTTTCTTCTGCATCGCTCAAATTGGTCAATTTGTTGTTGGTAGCGGTCTGCCGTGATTGTTTCACCCGGTTGTAACAACTCGTAATACAACACACCTTTCCAATCCCACCAGATACAGAGCAAAACCTTCTTGGCGTGGATATTGGGTGGCTTTGGCGTCGATGTCGAAGATTGACCAGGGTCAACCCATGATTTTCTACGTTTAGGGTTATAAAGAATCCACTTTTCATCGCCTGTAATGATTTTGTGCAGAAAATCTTTTTTCCGGATCTTTGAAAGCAAAGTGAGTGCAGTGTCACGCCGACGATTTTTGTTGTCTTCGGACAACATTCATGCGGAACCCATCTGCCTTCCTTCTGAACCTTTCCCATCGTATGTAAACGTACGGAAATGGTTTGCTGCGTAACGCTAAGCTATTCTGCAAGCTCCTTTTCAGTTTGCGCAGAGTTTATATCCAGCAGTGCTTGCAATTCGTCCGTTTCAATCTTTTGAGGGCGTCCAGCACGCAGTTTATCTTCAAGACTGAAATCTCCTTGGCGAAATTTTTGATACCATCTTTTACATGTAGTATGACTTACAGCGTTCTTTCCATATGCAGCACAAATCATTACAATGGCTTCAGCAGCATTTTTCTTCAGATGAAACGCGAAGTGGATGGAAAATCGAATATGCTCTTTTGTTATTGCCATCGTGAACACTATTGATTTTTGAGGTTATGTGCATCAAATGCCAAACCGTATGGCATTTTAGAAGGCCAAATGTCAACGCTTTAAAACCGCAAAAGGGCGGGAAAATATATAAAATTTAAATTGTTATTTCCGTTGTATGAAATCTAAAGCTTAGAACTTTTTTGTACACCTAATAATATGTGTCACGTATATGTATTAAGTCTCACTTAAAGCTCAAATAATTGGTGCAACTGGACCTAAATAATTGATAATTAGTAAGAAAAATAAATGAAAAGTGTCTATAATGGTTTCATTTTTACTAATATTAATAAAAATAAAATAATAATAATGAATAATAATAAAATTCAAAATATTATACAAGAATTACATATGCAATCGAAATTTTAAAATTGGGACTGTTTATACGACAATATAGTAACATTCATTAACCATATCTATCATATTTTATGCTAAAATTCTGTATTTACTTATATCATCATTTCAGTAACAGGTTTCATAGAAGTGAAGCAGTATCCCGAGCCAGGATCCCAAATTGAATGGCTGATGGTTTTAAAAACATGCGATGGTATCAAGATAAAAGATGTTTCATCACTTTCTCTTATTTTTTTTAAATTAAAAAAATTTTATTTTTTCATTTTTTTCACTTATTTTCCATAAGAGATGTCACGTATATTATAGATTTTCAGTACTAGCAATCAATATCGGAACGCAACCATAATCTGAAAACTTCCCGTTTTCATCCTTTCCTAATAACTATCATCATCGCCGCGAATATTCGCGGCGAAATTCCATGGATGGTGTTACCCCGAACATAGGAACATACTCAGAAACGTACTTAATCGATCGCAGTACATATGAGAATATTCTGAGATGATTGCAATATACGCATTGTGATCTTTTCAGAACGTACTCAGAACGTACGCGTGTTGTTAGGGTTACTATATATATATAATAAATGTTTATATGATCGAATAATGAGAAATTAAAACTGGTTTTACTATATTAAGCGATATCTGCAATACAGAAGTAAATTTGAAAACGTAAGATATTATTTGAATAATAGATTGTGTTTGATCAATTTCTTATGTCTTAAAGCTTACTTTTGTATTATAGACCATAGTGTAAAGAAACAAAGTGCTCTTACGCATGAAAATGAGGCTGAACCAATGAGGATGGTGGAACAAGTAGCCGATATTAATATATCAGCCAATCAGCGTTTTTCTCGCGATATTCAAAATGTGTATAAATAAGGAAAGGAACAATGAACTAAATAAATTAATGAATTTATTTAATTGAGAACTATTATTATGATTTTTATTATTAATAATTATTAAATTCTCTATTATCAAATCACATGTCACGTAGTCACAAATTTATTTATTTTACTATTATTATCCAATATGGAAGGCGACTTGTTCCAATGCCATATCTGCGCAGAATGGATACAAATTGACTCTACCTCACGAGCACATCTTATTTCTTTACACCATGTTGTAGACGTTGCTTAATACAGTAAAACCAGTTTTAATTTCTCATAATTCCGATCATTTTCAGGTCGCGAAAAGGTGCTTAAGACGACGTCGCATGAAGTTATAAATGCACGTTATAATAACGTTTTTCTCACTAGGAATTTGACTGTTAGTAGCGTGACAGCGACGTATCAATTACGTTTCGAACATTAGTCGCTACAACGTAACATGTGACGAGTTAGCACATTGCAGTGACATGCTTATCACGTACAGTGCTCGCAGGGTAGTCGCTTTCCGATAAATATTACAGTCGGTAATGTAAATAACTATGTTTGGAAATGTTATGTAGAACTTTTAATGGTTATATTGGTGACAAATTGAGGTTACGGAAAATATGTTTTTAAGACGTCAGAAAGACGTCTTTTTGATATAATATTAAAAACGTCTTTAAAAGGATATTTTTAAGATGTCTTTCTTAAGATGTCTTTAGGACATGTCCAAAACGCTTTTATAATGTCTTTTGGTAAAGTCTTACATCTCTTATAAGACATCTTAGACGTCTTTCCCTAATAGCACTCGTCTATTCTGAGAATGTTCCACGGGATATCATAGTAGTATATTCGAGATATTCTCTGAACATTCGAAATACGTATTGCGATATACTGTGGAATGTAGTTAAATGTACTTACCTTAATAGCACTCGTCTATTCTGAGAACGTTCCACGGCATATTATACAAGTATATTCGAGATACTCTCCGAACATTCGAAATACGTACTGCGATATACTGAAATGTACTTAGATCGTTACTACTACTCACTAATCTAATCCCTAGTATGTACTGGAGAATATCCCGCAGTATGGCAATAGGTTTAAGAACAGTATATCATGTAGGACATGCATAAGGGTATCCCAGACAGCCATATATGCTAGATCGTGAAAATCTATTGTGGCGGTCCCCCGCTCACACAACTAAATACCTAGCAGAAACATACACGGAAAAGCACCGTGGCCCGCATGGCGCAGTGGTAGCGCTCGAGACTCATACACCTGAGGACCTAGGTTCGAATCTCACCGGCCAACATCTTTTTTCCGTCAACAAATTCCATCATATCGTGGACAACGCTCCTCCAACACCAAGCTGCCACACTATAATATACGTGACACCTCTTACGAAAAATAAGTAAAAAAAATGAAAAAAGATGAGAGAAAGTAATAAAACATTTTTTATCTTGTAGCATTGCATGTTTTTAAAACGGTCACTTATCCTACTTGAAATTTTGCTTGATGCTGCTTAACTTCTATAGTGGGATGAAACCTGCAACTGAAATGATGATATAAGTAAACACGGAATTTTGACATAAAATATTATAGATCCGGTTAATAAATGTTACTATATTGTTATATAAATAGTCTTAATTTTAAAATCTCGATTGTATATGTAATTTTTGTGGATAATTTAATTATTCCACACAGAGGAAGGCGAGCCGAAGAGCACGAACACGAGTACTCGAGCCGGGAGAAACAGCCACCTCTCACCGGAAGGATCGATGTACCGGAAAAGGATCCTCGGAAGTCGCAGGCTCGGCCGAGCAAAGGATCGTCGCCTTAGAATCTCCCGCGGGGTCAGCGAAGCGCGGACCATCTGGGATTCGCGCCGAAATCTAAAGGATCTAGCGAGTGATCGCGCCGCGGCGTTGATCGATACGCAAAGAGGGGATGATGACCACTACGGTGTCGCGAGGGTTCGCGAGGACGAAACACTTTCTGTTCGAGCGTAATTGTAAGTGGACGCAGAAACCAGTTATCGCAAGCTATGAGGAGAACTATCGAGGCAGAAGATCGAGGAAAAGGTTGCCGTCTGGTGAGGCGAACGTCATCATTGTTAAGTCGTCAATTTCGCTCGCGGATCCAAGCTGAAGAAATTTTCGCGGGGAAAAGCATTCCCCGCGGTCGCGACAATATTGGTCATCCGGCGACACATGCCAACCACGTGCTTCCTCGTGATAATTGTCGAGTCGTTGCGGTAATTTTCTCTCACCCTCGTTATTCGCAGAAAGTCCACCTAATTATAATTTTTGTAAGATTCTTTTTCTTATGGTTGTCGCGTATAGAATTCACTGCTGTAAAAATGAGATAACTGTGTTGTTCGCGGGTTATAAATTACGTGTTGCGCATTTCAATCAGTGCCTTGTGTGAGCTCGAACCACCCGGCGGAAGCATAATTCGGACACACCGTGCCGTGTGTATTCCCGAGTAAAATATCGCATTGCTGCCTTACTCATTTCACGTAAAGATTTCTGAGTGTAACTTTTATCATTGCGCGATTCGAAACGCCTCGATATATATTATATCGCGAAAGAACGATTGAGATAAGCGCATGTAGAGATTCGAGCCGAAATTAAAGATATTCTTAGTGTTACTCTGATATTCTTGATTCTTGTCGCATCATTTTGAGTCCTCCTTTCTCGCGCTCCGTCCCGCGAACCCCCTCCATCAAATCGAACTGCCGGATCATCGTATAGCGTATGCAAACTCGAATCTTGTTATAAGCGGACAAGCCTTAGATTTTTCTTTCTTGTATTCTTATATAGAGTGGCATGCGCTCGTGCCTGGCGCCCAACAATTAGTGAAATATGTTATAAGAGACCGTCCTCAGGGGCGGCGGTAGCAGTACGTATGACCATAGTACGTACTTTCAGTACGAGTGTAGAATATTCGAATGATATCATGTGCTATTAGGATTTAGACATGCGTGCTGTTTGGGTCAGTAATTACCTACCCAAGTATAATAGAACAAGAAATTATATAAAAGTCAAGATGACGTCGAAATGATGACAAAAACTCATTTTTCGATCATGATAAAAAATTGATGAAATTATGATTGTGGAACTTAGCATATTATTCTAAATATCTATATATTTTATTATTGTGTGTGTATATCTGCACATAATAATGTTACGTATACATTATGTGTATAGCTTATAATTGTTCAATTATATCCCTATCATAATTATATTATAAATCTATTAATTATTGATATTATAAATTTTTTTCAGTTAATCAAAACCTCGCTTGAATATATATCTGTTTTACAACGAGAAATTATTAGAAGAATAAAATAAATCTAGTCTCTTTTCTGATACTAGAATAGTTTTTATACACTATAAAATGCAATAGTTTAATAAATATGCATTAAATATCATTGCATATTATTATTTTTTTTTTTTTATTGTACCTTCGGCTTTCGCCAAGAAGCGGGACTTGGTTTACAAATAAGGCCTTAAGACACTCATCCCTCCACTCCTATCCGCGCATCCATCCACATTCAAATCTACATACTCGACTTCCTAATTCTCGCCACGACTTATACTTATATTTAATTAATGCCTAGGCATTGCATTGTGTCCCTTCCAATCACTCTACTACATTAAGTACACGAGATACATAAAATACTATACAATATATAACATAACATCATGTATACATAAAATACATATAATACATAACATACATAAAATATATAGAAAACACACCTTCATACACCCCTACCCTTGCATCTCTCTCTCCTCTTCAGCCTTCCTACTCTTATATCTCTCTTTCTCCTTCCAAAATTTTACTAACACTTTCTCTTTCCTCTCATCCAAGTTATCATTCTCCAACCTGCTTATTCTTTCCTCTACGCAGTCTCCCAGTTCCTCAAACCAGTCTTTTGTTACTTCGCATTCTCCTATAAAGTGTACTAGGTTATCCTGCCCCCTCTCACAGAAACTACATTTTCTCTCTTCCTCTTTTAACCAGTACTTATTATCTATTTCCATATTTTCACACCTAATCTCATTAATGCTCTTATTCCTTCCCCCTTTTCCTTTTCTCTCACTTCATTTTCCTCTAAATAGCTAGGTGCTTTATTCTCGATCATAAACCTTCTATACCTTTTATTATATTTTGCTTCCCTAATCCTATGTTCTTCCTCCTGACGTTGTACGTCCCTTTCTCTTTCCCTTATTTCCTCAATTAAATCCCTTTCTACACCTGGCATCCCATCTATCGCTACTACCCCCCAACCGTTTCTATTGTAATATTTCTCCCTCTCCTTTCCATGTAAGTCCTTCCATCCCTCTCTCCTTTTTTCCAACCAACAGACTTTTACCCATCTCTCCTCCCCCATTCCTTCAATCTTTTCCTCATATTTCCTCGCTCTAATACCCCATTCTATTTTAAGCTTATTCATCCCTAATTCCCTCGTGATCAAGTATCTTGGTGTACAAAAGTCTATTTTAAGCATCTATCTAATGTAGTCCATCATTATTTTCTCTAATTCTTTCCTTTCCCCCCAACCCCATAATTCTACCCCATAGGACATCACACTTTCCACTAAATATCTGAACATCATCCATCTCCTTATAAAATCATCCCTACAAATTCTTTCTCCTAATCCCCATACCATATGTTTGCCGCTATCCTTCCTTTTCTCTTTAGTTCCTTTATATGAAAGTTGTAAGTCCCTCGCCTATTAAAGTTAAAACCAAGATACTTGAAAGTCTGCACTTCCTCGATCTCGCTTTTTCCCCATTCCCATTTCATTTTCTTTTCCCTCCCCTCTTTATTGAAAACCAACATCTTCGACTTACCAGTATTTAATTTTAGTTTCCTTTCCCTTAAAAATCCTCCTAAAGTCCCCATCATATCCACGATAGCCTCCCTATTTTTTGTTAACAACACCAAATCATCTGCATACCATGCCAACGACCACACTCTGTTTTTCCCTAGTTTTATTCCGCCTGTTCCCTCTTTTCTAGACGCTTATCTAGATCCGCAATGTACAAATTAAACAGCGTCGGACTCAGTGCACACCTCTGTCTCACTCCCTTCTTCGTCTTGAATTCTTCCGATAGACCATCCTTCGTCCTAATTGCTGCTCTCGTGTCTTCATAAATTTCCTTCATCCTCTGTATTAGTGTCCCATTGATGTTTTTCCTCTCCAGTGTCTCTCATAGCTCCTTCCTATTCACATTGTCAAAGGCCGAGCTCAAATCTGCAAAAAAGGAATACACTTTCTTTCTTTTTCTCCTGCTTTTTCTCTCTCTGCACCAGATGACTTAGCACAAAAATATTATCCATGGTCCCCCTACCCTTCCTAAAGCCACCTTGGCTTTCGGGCACTAGAGTCCCATGCTCGACCTCATCCTCCAAACTTTTCCTCAACACCTCCGCGTAGATCTTGTACGCTGTGCAAAGCAACGATATTCCTCTATAATTCTCCATTTTCTCCGTGTCTCCTTTCTTATAAATCGTTGCTATGACGCTTTTTCTCCAGTCCTCTGGTATTCCGCCTCCTTTCCATATACACGTCAGCAGGTCTGCTAACCTCCTCTTCACCTTCCCCCCTCCGTACTTCCACGCTTCCATAGGAATACCGTCTATCCCTGTTGCCTTTTCTTTCTTCAGCTTCTTTACTGCCTCCGCTATCTCCTCTGTCTTCAGTTCCCTTTCTACTTGTTCCTCCTCCTCTATCTTCCCCCTTTCGCTTTTCCTTTCTTCCTCTACTTCCTCTCCTCCAAGCAATTTTCTAAAGTACTCATCCAACTTTCTTTACTTATAGAATTTTCCGCCCAGTTACTTTTCCCTCTTTTCTTGTTAATTATCTTCCACACCTCAGCCTCATTTTTTAAATTTCTTAGTTCCTTTTCTTTTTTCTCCTTCCACTTCCTTTTCTTCTCCTCCACATGCTCTTTGAAACTTCTCCTTTCTTCCAAGAATCTTTCCCTACTCGACTTTCCTATCCTCCATCCTTTATATAATCTATATACTATCCTCTTCTTCCTCGTGCAACTCCTGTCCCACCATTCCTTGTAACCTAGTTTCTTCTTTCTTCTTTTTATTCTTACTCTTATCATTGCGTCCTTCACCAACTCCTTTACCGCCCCCCTATTAAGTAGCTGATTTATTGGTACGATTTCTTGACAACGTTTTGTGTGAATCTCGCTATTATTGATAACGACTGGCCGAGATAAATATAATTCTAAATCGGACCATATATGATCAATACGGCGCGCTCTCGCAAATTTCTCGTTCGCGCTTTGTTTTGGAATTTGCAGACTTGCTTTTGCATGCTTTACTTTCGACGTTTCCGTAGCATCGGCTATTCGAGTTTCAAAAATGATCGTGAGGATAAGATATAATATGATAAATAATAGCATAAATAATGTAGGAAGTAATTCGTGCTATAACACCCCTCTCTCACCGGGAAAGAAAAACGAAGTTTTTTGCATTACAAAATTCTTCAACCCGATACATTTATAAAATTTTAAAATCGTGAACTTTTGTTTCTTCTGCGCAGTTTGCTATTATTTACATTTTTTGCTTTCTTTTTTCTTATTACACTTATTATTCCTATTACAATTATAATTATTAATATTCCGCTGAAACCAACAGGATAGGTAAAATGTACGTTTTGGAATACGTTCGGTTTCTCATCTTTGCTTATTTAATTCATCTATTTTTTGTGCTTAATCTTATTAATTTTAACAGGTCTTTTACTATCGATCGCAGTTTTATTTTTCTGTTGAACTGTTTTGCATCTTTGATGTCTTTCGATATTAACGTTAAATGTATTCCGGTAAATATGTCTTACAAACGGGTCGCTATCTGTTGTCGCATGACTATCGTTATTTCCGGTGTCGTTAGTTTACAAGTCGCAGTTTAATTTTACTTTATCTATACCATTTATCTCTAGTTTTCTTACTTCCGACTTATCACATTGAATTTCTATTTTTTGGTTTACTTGTGCGGAATATAGTCACGCTTGTGATTCCATTAGCCATAATGAGATATCGGAAATTATACGTTCTTGTTCGCAATTCTGAAGCTGTTCGAGCGCGTTTATATAAATTTGCACTTCGCATGACACGTCCGTACCTATGTGATAGACGGGAAAATTTTGTTCGCACATGTAAGTTTGATCATTTTATACGCACGTGTTTAGTTCACGCTCTTCTAATAATATATAATGATGGTTTTTTTTATGTATTGCTATTAAGCCGTGATTTATAATCCGTATAAATGAAAAGATATTCGCGTGTTCGCGTATCGGGAACGGTATCGGTTTTATTAATTTGAATGTCGGGAAAGCGATTACTGGAAATCGGAAGATCGTGTAGATATCTGTTTTATCGTAGTACGCATTTATAGTCATATATTTCTGGATAGTGCGCCAATTTTCTATACTAATTTTAAATGGAAAGTGTTGTCCTTCTGTTAGCTGTGTCGCGGCTTCTCGCAATTCTTTATGATATTCTCGAGCGGTAATAGACGGGTTTGCACTATTCTGTCTTTTGCTAGATAGATAGTTTAGTTTACTAGATAGATAGATAGTCAATAGTGTTCTTGACATCTTTAATGAGGTCTGTCTTTAGTATTAATAAATTTTCATCCATATCTTCTCGCTGCGTGTATTTTGTTAATTGCAATTCCATTTGCGCTGTTACATTTTTTAGCCGATCTTCATTATAACTTATGCTTTCTCTAATTCATCTATGTGGCCTATTGTAGTGTTAATTTTTATCTGGTTTCTTGCAGCATGTTCTAAGATTTATTGGTTGTTTCGCAGTAACGCATTTGCTCGTCTATGTGTAGTGTGCAGTGCATAAGTTTTATTTTATTCCATTGGATATTTTCCAAGGGCGCTTCCTTGGAACCTTATTTTAATGAGTCTTCTTTATTTCTATTTATTAGTTTTAGTTTTCCGCGAATACTTTCAATTTGCATGCACGATTATCATACGGCGGTCCATTTTTATTTTGTAATTTACTTCGGACAGTTTTTCGATAATTATGTACGGTCCGATCCATTGCACTTCTAATTTCTTTGACTGTCCTCGTCTAACTGTCTCGTCGTACAATAGAACCTGTTCGCCTATTTAAAAAGTTTTCATCCTCGCGTTTCTGTCGTAGTACTGTTTCGATTTTATCTTTTCTTGTTTTACACATTCTCTCGCTACTTGGTTCGTTGCACGGATCTTCTCTCGTAATTCTTGTACGTAATCGTCATACGAATAAATTATCTTCGGTGGTTTGGTCAGGGTTGTCGGTAATTCCACTCGGTGTCCGTAATTAATCCAAATGCAAATCCCGTCGTGTGTGGCGTTGTATTATACGCAAACATTGCGTAGGATAGCTATTCGTCCCAATTTGTTTGTTTCTCATTTATGTAATGTCGAAGATATTCTGCCAAAGCAGAATTCTGTGTGAGCGTTCTAATGCTCCATTACTTTCAGGATGATAGGCTGTTGAATCTTCTCGATCTTCAACAACTTGCAGGTATTTCACTCATAAAATTCGTGCCTTAAAATCTTTTGAGGAATCCCATATTCGGCAACTATTTTGATGATAAAGGCTTTTGCCACCGTATTTGCTTCTTGATTCTCTAGCGGAATTGCTTTACTAAATTTCGTTAAATTATCTTGAAAAGTTAGACATATTTGTTTCCGGCGTTCGTAATGGATAGTGGTCCTACTATATCAAGCGCACATTTTTCGAACTGTTTTTTTGGTATGTCGGTAATGATCATTGCAGTTTAATTTTTTAGTTTAATTTATTTTTCTGACAGTGTTCGCATTTATTAATACAATCCTCCATCGTCGTGCGTTATACCGCGCCAATTATGTAATAGTTTAATTCGGTTCAGAGTTCGTACGATTCCTTGATGCTCCGCTGTTGACGCACTATGATATGCATAAAGTATTTGTCGCTTTTTTTTTGCAGTGTATTCTTGTTTTATTTCTTCCTCTCTTTCGTCATCATCGTTTCTCTCTTCGTCGTGTGCGTCGGTGTTTAACTGTGAGTCAAGAGTAATCGGATTTCTACTTAGCGCATCCGCGTTTGTATTTCCTTTGCCTGTGAATAATTTTGTAATCATATTCTTCTAGCTTGAGTCTCCATCATATCAATCTAAATCCAGGATCTATAACGCTGAATAACCCAACTAATGATCGGTGATTATTTTAAATTATTTTAAATTTCATTCCGTATAAATACGGTCAAAAGTATTTAACTCTCCATACTATCGCTAGAAGTTCTTTCTCAGTCGTTCTGCTTTATTTAATACTCTGATGGCATAAGCTATTCTGACAATCCTGATCTATCCGTCCTTGTGATAATGCTCCGATATTGCTTTGGCGTAATCGGACGGTTATAAAAAATTCTTTATAAAATCTGGATAATTTAATATTGGTACCGTAATTAATTTTTCTTTTAGTGTCTGGGAAGCGTATTGTTGTTCAATACTCCAATTAAATTTTTCCTTCTTTTTTGTTAGTTTTGTTAGAGATTTGGCAATTTTTGAAAAGTCTTGAATTAATTTTCGATCCGGCCAGTCCTAAAAATGACTGTACATCTTTCATCTTTTTTGGTGTCAGAAATTTCTCTACCGCTTGCAATTTACGGAGATCAGGTTGTATCCCATTTTCTGTAATAATATCCTAGATAAGTAATCTCTTTTCTGAGAAACTCGCATTTATCCGGCTGCAACTTGAGATTATGGTCTCTCAGTCGTTGCATTACTTTAGTTAGTTTATTGTTCGTTCAATGTCGCACTGTATATTACTATATCGTTAAGATAAACTAGACATCTGAGTCCTTGAATTCCGGTTAACACCGAATTCATTAGCCGTTGGAATGTCGCGGGCGCGTTTTTAAGTCCGAACGGCATTCTATTAAATTCATAGTGTCCATACGTATGTAGAAAAGTCGTTTTATTTTTATGTTCTTCCTTCATAGGAATTTGATAGTATCCGGATGCGAGGTCTAACAGTAGTGATACTAGGCCGGTTCTAACCCAGGAGCTCCGAGCGGGGTGCGGGTGTGCGGGGTAACTCGGGGATGCGGGAGTAAAGGAGAGGGGGTAATGGTAGGCACGAGGAAGGGGGAATGCTTTGTCGATGATCCTTTGGAATGTACTTTTGAGGGGGAAAGGGGGAGGTCTTTTTTTGTCTAGGAAGAGCTGCTAGAAAAGATATTTTTTTGTAGTAATTGACATAGGAAAAAAAGGAAAAAAAAGCGCCGTTATTTCGGCTGCAATAAATGTACGTGTCGCAACATGTTCATTTCGAACAATCTCGAAAAATCCGTTATTCAATGAAAATAATGTATTAGTCGGTAAATGAACACTTTTCCTTAATTTTTTTCTTGTTTTTTTTTTTAGTAATAAATACTGAATGTGCTCATTTCTATTTGATCAAGTTCTCACGTAGGAAACAATAAATTTTGATGGCGACAGAAAATGGGAAACTACAAAAAAAATGAACTATAGAAAAATGAAATGAATTCAATAAGAAAAAAAGATATTGTCGCGAGCGCCGAGAACGCAATCACGCTCACCGCTGACAAAGCGGATTGCGGCAAGCGATACTTTATCCGACGAATTATTATTTTATCAAGCGATAGCAATTACCAACGCTACCATGCTAATCGCGCGAATATTGAGTAACCGTTCCACATGAAGCAACTGCTAACCGGTTGCGCGGCCCTTACGCGGAAAACCGCCGCGCGACCCAGAAATATACCGCGAACGCTGACGAACATGTTGATGACACGGCAAGGACCGGCCGCCTGGAACAGGATAAAAACGGGAGACCGAGACTAGGAGAGGACTCGTCAAGATCCGCCGTGCCGTCACGTCTGTCGCGGTCCGAATTAAACAGGACAATCTATATTAAGTGTTAAATAAATTTATTGATATTAAAACAAAAGTTGTGAGTTCATCCTCCTCGCCGACTCCTCGATCGATCCACCGAAACGACCCGCACAACATATCTGGTGGCAGTGGTGAGATCGTTTCGCAGCTACACCCAGTCATCTGGAAAGAACAAACGATCGGAAGTCAAGGAGAAGGCCGGAAAAGAAGTCGACGTCCCTGCGGCGAGAAAGAGCCGGTAGAGCCACAACGCAGAGCATATCAGTGCCACCGGAGAAGCCACGACCTACCGCAACAGCCAGCGCCACGTCACAAACATGCGAATTGCGAGCGTAATGTAAGTCATAGAAAATTAAATCCAGCGCATTAGATAACGAGAGAAGCGTGTAGGTAGATGTCGAACGAGGGAGTTAACCAAACTCCTGCCCAAAGAAACACGTCGTACATAGTGCGTCAGCCAGCCCGAGCCCTCCGAGCCCCGAGCAGACGGAAAATTCACGCGATCCGCGCGATAACGTACGCCGCGATTTAAGTAATTATTATTCCGACGATAGTCTGACGAGCCAATTGGAATTACATCCGAACATTGTAATCGAACGCGTGTTTTCACTTAGTGACATAGATAATAGCCTACTACCGAGTAGTGAGAGACGCGACGACGCTCTATTACAACCAACAGACGCAAGATCTGATCATAGCGACGGCACGAACGCAAGTAACCCTAGCCGCGGAGAATTCTCATTGACATCTTACGATAGCAGCGTGTTCGATCCAACCGAATTTTACACCGCTTCACGAAACATAAATCCAGCGGAAATGGCAAATCAACCCTCGGGCACACCGTTAAAATCGATCGCGGAAGAACAACAAATAGTAAACAAAGAATTGGACGACGAAGTAAAAAGGATGAGAGCCATTCTAAGCCAGGCTCACTGGAAACCTGACCCGGCGGAATCTTCGCACGACGCGCGAGATGCAATGTTGGCCGAATTGATAGAAGGCATGCGAGCACTACAGGGCCGCATAAGCCAGTCGTTAATTACGATCGGAGTGCAGAAAATGACGAACCGATAGAAATGACATACGGGCGTACACGGGACGATGTCCGAAATTCGCGAGATCCCGCACATACGTTTATGAAACTGAAAGAAGCCCGCGATATGATTCCGGAAATGGACGGATCATCACGGAACTAAGTTCAAAAATTTTTAAATGCAAGCACATACGCGATGAGCGAAATAAATCCTGCCGATGAAAAATCATTATTAAAAGCGATCTTGTGCACGAAACTAACAGGGAAAGCCATGCACGACTTCCAAACGAGGGATATACGCACGTTCTTGCAACTGAAGCGCGAGATCGAGATGTGCTATTTGGCGAAGCGTAGCACTACGCACATTCAGCGAGAGTTTAATATAACCCGTCAAAAACCCGGGGAAAGCGCGCGAGAATACGGACTCCGCGTTGACAAACTAACAATGGAACTCTATCAATCTATGGTAGAAGGACGCGAGCACACCGCGGACCAACGAAAGGCAATCCTAGATACAATACAAGAATTAGCCCTAGAAAATTTCCAACTAGGATTACGTGACGAGATACAAACAATAGTACGTTCCAGGAACTATACGAATCTAACAGCCGCGATGCTAGGCGCGACAGCCGAAGAAAAATTAAAAGGTACCCAATCTATAAAAACGTACAATAACGAGAAAGCTAGAAGCAACCAAGAACAGTATAGAAACCGAAATCAAAAACTGGAGTGCCACAAATGCGGTAGGCTAGGACATTTGGCGCGCGACTGTCGTTCAAGCCGATACACAAATAAATATCCGCTACCGCGAGCCGAACGACCGGCGAACGTAAATAATATCGAGAAATACTGCTCGTACTGCAAAAAGGCAGGTCATAAGCGCGACGAATGCTGGTCACTGAACGGCCGCCCGAGAAAGGGGCAGCCGAGACGCACGAGACAGGATAATGAAAAAGGGCGACAAATAAATACCGCTGTAATAATGAGAAAGAATAAGCAGCAAAGGGGGAGCGATGACCTATCGTTCACAAGCAGTGGCGACGACGAAGAAGAAGAGAAACCGAGAACAAAGATAACGCGAACCGTACGCGAGCATCAAGTGACACAGGTGAATACACCTCACACAAACGCCACGTTAGATTTGATTACCCTGCCGATGCGAGAGACAAAAAAGGGAAAAACAAGTTTTCTCCTCGATACAGGCGCCACTTTGACATTAATAAAAGTAGGAAATCTAAAGGGAAACACACTAATGCGCGAAGAGCGTTTAGCTCTAACCGGAGTTACGGGCCACAAGATACACACACTCGGAAAGATAAGAGCAACGATAACGCTAGGAGACCGAGAGATACGGCACACTATGTATGTGGTAAGAGATGACTTCCCAATAAATTATGAAGGGATACTGGGACTAGACTTTTTGAATAAACAGCAAGCGAAATGCGATCATGGGAAAAAACAAGTCCGTATTGGCAACACAACTTTCAAACTCTACCCGTACAAGAAAACCATGCTAACGCCTCGCAGTGAAACCATAATTCAGGCAGTAACCGATCGGAATAGCATTGGAATAGTAAATGCAGTCGAAACCAAACCCGGAGTTTTCATAGGAAATTGTTTGGTCATACCAGAAGAAAACGTATGTCCAATAAGTGTGATAAATACCACGGGAGAATCCGTAGAGATAACAACGCCGCTAGTCACGGTGGACGAGATAAAGACAAAAGACGCCGCACACATGTATACCATGGAGGTGTCAAGTAACGAAGCAAGCGACGAGCCCATTCAAGCTCGTAAAGAAAAATTGCACAGACAAATGCGAACCGAGCATTTAAATAAAGAGGAAAAGAAAACATTGCACCAGATTTGCGAAGATTTCTGTGATATCTTCCACCTAGAAAACGACCGCCTATCGTACACTAATGCAGTAGCACATGAAATAAATACGCGAGTAGATAGCGCGCCGGTGAATGTCCGACCATATAGATTACCAGAGAAGCACAAGGCAGAAGTAAATAAACAGATAGCGAAAATGCTGGACGACGAGATAATCCGTCCCAGCACGAGTCAGTGGAACGCACCCTTACTAGTAGTACCAAAGAAATTAGACGCATCTGGAGAGCGAAAACTACGAATAGTTGTGGATTTTCGGAAATTGAATGACTTAACAATTGGCGATTCTTTCCCGCTCCCGAATATCACTGACATACTAGACCAACTAGGAAACGCGAAATACTTTACAACATTGGATTTAGCATCGGGATATCATCAAATCCCCATGCATGAGGAACACAAACAAAAAACAGCATTCTCCACACCTTACGGGCACTACGAATTTAATAGAATGCCTTTTGGATTAAAAAATGCGCCTGCAACATTCCAGAGACTTATGAATTCCGTACTAACCGGATTACAAGGTCTCAAATGCCTAGTCTATCTAGATGACATCGTAATATATGGACCAAATTTGAAGAAGCATAACAAAAGACTAATTGAAGTATTCAAAAAACTAAGAGACTACAATCTGAAACTACAACCGAATAAATGTGAATTCTTAAGAAAGGAAGTGACATACTTAGGACACATTATCTCTGAAAACGGTATAATACCGGATCCTGCGAAAATAACGGCCGTAGCAAACTTTCCAATACCAAAACGGGTAAAAGATGTGCAATCCTTCATAGGATTAGCCGGGTATTATAGAAGATTCATCGAGAATTTTTCGAAGATAGCAAAACCACTGACAAAACTAACAAAAAAGGATGAGAAGTTCGTTTGGACAGCAGAACAACAGAACGCATTCGAAACATTAAAAGAAAAGTTAACGACCACACCAGTTCTAGCTTACCCGGACTTCACTAAACAATTTATAGTAACGACAGACGCATCCGGATACGCCATCGGAGCAGTATTGTCGCAAGGGCCAGTAGGCCAAGACCGACCAATTGCATACGCAAGCAGAATTCTGAATAAAGCGGAACAAAACTACAATACAACGGAGAAAGAATTGCTAGCCATAGTATGGGCCGTCAAACATTTTCGACCATACCTCTATGGAACAAAATTTCAAATAATTACAGACCACAAGCCATTGATCTGGCTATTCAGTATAACAGACCCTGGTTCACGATTAATCAGATGGAGGCTCAAATTAGAAGAGTACGACTATGAGGTGATACACAAGGCAGGTAAAGGCAATACAAATGCTGACGCGCTCAGCAGAAACCCGATCGCGCCTGACACACAAATAAACAGCATCGAGCGCGACAAGGAAGAACGCGAATATAACAAAGAAGACAAGGAGCAAATAATGTACGAATATCATAATGTCCCCCTCGGAGGACACCAAGGCGTAACACGTACCGTAAATCGAATACGATTAATGCACAACTGGCACGGACTAATACGAGATGTGGAAGAATACATCGCCAAATGTGAATATTGCCAGAAAAACAAACTAAGCAAGAAAACCAAAATGCCTCTAGTACTGACCGACACGGCAGAAAGACCGTTTCAAAAATGCGCCCTGGACATCGTAGGACCACTCACGGTCACCATGAAAGGAAATAAATACCTACTAACATTCCAAGACGACTTAACAAAATTTAGTAAAGCAATACCGATATCCGACCAGGAAGCAAACACGATTGCCAAAGAGTTCACTACAAAAATAATATGCGAATTCGGAATACCGGAGACAGTACTGACAGACCAAGGAACGAACTTCGTCAGTGAAATGTTCAAGGATGTATGCACCCTCCTAAAAATAGCGAAAATTCAAACAACCGCGTACCATCCTGAAAGCAACGGAGCCCTGGAGAGATCGCACAGGACTCTGATTGAATACTTAAGGCATTATATAAACGAGGATCAAACCAACTGGGATGAATGGATTCCATACGCAATGTTCACGTACAATACGACACCGCATACAGCAACGGGCTATACACCGTTCGAATTGATGTACGGGCACCGAGCAACATTACCTACGGCCCTGGCAGCGCCGCCGAAACCATATTATACATACGATAACTACGCGCAAGAACTAAGAGAACGACTCAGAGCCACACAGAAAGTAGCAAAAGAACATATTCGCGAAGCAAAACAAAAGGCAAAAAACTATGCGGATAAAAATACGAATACTAAAACCTTCAAAGTAGGAGATAAGGTCCTCCTGCATGACGAAGCAGTGCGCAGAGGACGATCGAAGAAATTGGAAGCACCATGGATAGGACCATATCAAATAATCGAGAAAACCTCTGATGTTAATTACAAGATTAAACAGAAACGAAAAATTACGACGGTGCACGCGAACCGACTTAAACTATTCATCGAAGATTAGCAAACAACGCATACGAATAATTACCCGAAAAAAAAAGCAAAAAGCAAAAGCAATAAAATAAGGACATTAACAATAATGACAGCATAAAATAGAGTTAACAAAAAAAAGAATACAAGACTCACCAGTCACGCAGGACAGCGACGAACTGCTGCCCGGTGGCAACGCAAACCCGCACTCGCAACGAGTCGCGGGGGTAGAGCTCCTCGCAGACGGGCGGAGAGGGCACAGGAGACCTCTCAACGCAGATCGCTTGAACACGGGGACGATACTCCCCCGTCCAGACAACCGTGGACGGCAACCTGGACGACATCTTCAAGGCCACCCATTGGGCCGTCAGACGGTATGACCGCCGCACACATTCACTACACATGATGGGAACATGTTCCCGACCGCATCTAGTGCACTGCATGATGGAAAATAAACTAAGAAATAAAATCGTCCACGACGCGCGATAGACCACGGTCGACGGCAGACTGAACAAAATAATTTATAATATTAAACGTAACACACAAAAAATGCACGACGAGGATTCACGGAAAAGTAACCTGAACCCTAAACTTGCAGGATGCTCCTTATGTGGGGAAGAGCAGGACAAGCGACACCTGACTCTCGGCATACTCTTGACTGGGAATTGTTCTCACACCAGCCAGGAATCTACTACGAGGAAATCGGTCAGCTGAGACAGGCATGGAGATTAGTGACAAAACTAAGCGCAAAAGAATTAGAGATCAGACACCAGCAATTGCAAGACTATATGGAGGAAACCGCAATACAATGCCGAAAAGTAATAGGCAACGCCCAGTTAGGTTGCCGAAACATTATGAGGATAATAGAAAGAAAAAACACCAAACTGATCACGCTGTTGACACAAGTAGAAACGCTATACAAAACGACTGACAAACGATGAGGACTGCTAGATGCGGTCGGATCGGTCAGCAAAATATTATTCGGAACGATGGACGCCGACGATCAGAAACTAATAGACGAGCAACTGCAAACGTTACGAACAAACGGCAAGGTACTGCAGCACGCAGTAGCAAATCAAATAAAAGTAATCAACGCCACAATAGCGCACTTGGACGAATTAGAAAATACTCTAAATTATAATGAAAATCTGATAATGAGTGCGACAAAACGACTAGAACAACGATTGACCGAGTCAACACTACAGGCAGACGTAGACGAACACTTACTAATCCTGACAACGATAATGAACGATTTAACGAAGGACACGGAAAATGTAATAGACTACCTGACATACGGGAAAAACGGAATGATACCGACACGACTACTACCCATCAAACATATAATAACAGCCCTCAAGGAAGCGGCTACACAATTAACCATGGGATTACACTTTCCTTTTAAAATCCAGACGGAGCACTGGCAGACCATACACACATACATTACTTTTAGCGCGTATTCAGATGGTCCATACATATACACAATCTTGCGATTTCCGGTAGTAGCATACCCCACATTTAAACTAGTTAAAGCAATACCGTTACCAGTACACGATCATGCGAATGTATTCGCCTACATAAAAATAAACCATCCCTTGCTAGCTATAGATAAAGAGAATCACCACTACAAATTACTGGAGGAAGTAGAGTTAGAACGCTGCATACGAGAAACAAACACATACACATGCGAACAGAACTTCGCGACATATTATGCGGAAACAACAGCACCATGCGAGGTGCAAATATATACACATACACCGGGACAGCTCAAGTACTGCGAAAAGAATCATATGATATCTAACACACCGTTGTGGATAGCATTGACGGAGGAGCAAGCGTGGCTCTACTCCACGGCACACAAGCAAGAAATTAGCATTAAGTGCGAAAAGCAAATAGAAGAGAAAATTATATTAGAAGAAATCGGAAAAATAAAACTAAGAGATAATTGCAAACTAATCACACCAAACGTAATATTAAAAGCACGAAAAATTGAGGGAATCAAATATATCCAAAACTACCTCTCCGAATACAATATAACATTAGAAATAAAAAATAAAGACACCGATAAGAATAAGTTAGCGAAAACCGACACGTTACGACAAATAATTAAGAACCCCGTAGATTTAACCAAGTTAAGCATAAGTCTAGAAGAAATAAGAGAAACACTAGAAGATAACGATTATAACTTACTCAAAAATAAATACACTGTATACTCTATGGGAACAGGCACCTGCGTAGTAATAATAACTATAATAGGATTAATAACATGGCGCACAAACAAAAACAAAAATAAAAAGCAAAAGAAAAGCGAGACCGCACAGAGGCGCCGCGACGATGCTATGTTATATTAGTCATAAGCACACGATTATGTTACAGTTACGCGACAACATATGTAAACTAACAAGTAAGATCACCTTCCATCGAAGGGGAGGAGGGATGCCGCGAGCGACAAGTAAGGGACACATGGAAGCCGAAACCCCATGGTTCCCTTCCATCAAAGGGGGAGGGATGTCACGAGCGCCGAGAACGCAATCATGCTCACCGCTGACAAAGCGGATTGCGGCAAGCGATACTTTATCCGACGAATTATTATTTTATCAAGCGATAGCAATTACCAACGCTACCGTGCTAATCGCGCGAATATTAAGTAACCGTTCCACATGAAGCAACTGCTAACCGGGTTGCGCGGCCCTTACGCGGAAAACCGCCGCGCGACCCAGAAATATACCGCGAACGCTGACGAACATGTTGATGACACGGCAAGGACCGGCCGCCTGGAACAGGATAAAAACGGGAGACCGAGACTAGGAGAGGACTCGTCAAGATCTGCCGTCACGTCTGTCGCAGTCCGAATTAAACAGGACAATCTGTTATTATTAAGTGTTAATAAAATTTATTGATATTAAAACAAAAGTGGTGAGTGCATTCTCCCCGCCGACTCCTTGATCGATCCACCGAAACGACCCACACAACAATATTATCCTTTTTTTATTCATGTTTTTTATTGATTATATCAATAAATAATATCTTATTATAACTGAAATATTATTTTATTTTAAGATGGGAAATAGGGAAATTTGTTTTGATTGAAATCATATTTTTAAACGTGAAAACGTTTTTATTCACATTTTTGTTACATCGTCTTTTTTTCATACATACTAAAAACTAAAGCTAACAATTCGCAATCGACGAGTTGATGCCTATCGAAGATATCGCTATCGCGTATCACGTATGGTACCTCCTCGGAATTTGTTATAATAGACGCAATGTTGGAGAATCGCGTATACTTTTCATCGATCGTTTCAACGAATCTGTCTAGTTGATTGTTATATCAATACATTCGGCGAGATTAAACATACGGCGTAGCGTCGATTCGACCATCATAATGCGTACGTTTGAAGATTCAGACGAGTGTAACGTTGTTCATCATACAAACTCGGACTGTTAACGGTCCGACACTTATAAAATTGTCTTTGTAATTGTTTCGTAGCAATTTGTAGATATTCTGCTCATGGAGTCCTTTCCATGTTTCGAGAGACAGTATCAGCTCTTGTCCTCGATGATCTCCTAGGGCGATCTCTACGTAGCTCGGTGGACCAACATTGATTCCAATTTCCAGAAACTTGAAGCCCGTAGCCGTCAGGTTGTAACGTCTATTCATCAAGCGCACCGCTCGAGGCTCCATCGAAATGCTGTGTAATAGAAATTAAATACATAATATTGCGTAATGTTGCAAAAAGAAAAAAAGAAAATGTCGAACTTACGCGTTACGTTCCTTCTTCGTTTCACCATCATACAGTGCACTGCTTCCTTTGGCGGAGTACATTGCGTGTGGATCGTTCGTACAAACGAATGATGGAGAAGCGGAGTACGTTGCGTATGGTTCGTTTGTACAAACGAATGACGGAGGACTGATCGCACCTGCATAAATTTTGACACGGCAGAGCGTTAATCCCCCCTTCCTCTCATTTGAAAGATGGAATGGACAAAAAATCCAATGACCTCGCTGAACGACAATACTCTATTATGATAGTATTTCATGAATAGGCATTATAGTGGCCAAGAAAAAGACAAAGAATCGTACAATTGCAGATAGCACATCGAGAACGAGTTTACTGTTATAGTAATTATAAATTGAAAGAAAAAAAGATTGCGTCATTATCAATTAATTATAAAATTTTTATTTCTAGAAAAAAACCTAATCAGCTATAAAAAATATGTAAAGAGAAAAAAAAGAAAATGTGAATAAAAAGTTTCACGCTTCAATCATAACGCAATTTCTTTGTCATCGATGAGTCGATCGAACGTTACATTGAAAAAATGTATAGGATCGTTGAAATATTAAGTAATCATCAATGTAATAGTGGGGAAAAGGAATAAAAGAAAATATATTATATGTTATATATGTTTATTTAAGATTATCTGCCCATCATCAATTAAACAATTTAAATACATTTTGTAACGCGCAATTGGTATAATGATATCCACATCGTATAGAATTATCAGCATCTAGATTATATCTAGATTAAAGAATCTATGTCTTCGTAATCCGCATTCAGGGTCTCGATGTACACGCGCTCTCGCTCATCGTCCAGAAGCAAATTCCGCAACCATTTTCGTTTTTCGTGTCCCTTGACATATATGACAGCATCATCATCGTCGTCGTCGTCGTCGTCGTCGTCGTTATCTTCTTTCGTACCATGCACAGCTTTCGTAATCAAACTTTTAGCTTCGCTGTACGGAATCGTTCCGTCGTTCCATCGCAGTCTATGATGATGACGTATCACCCAGCGTGAGCGAGATTTGTCGGCACTTGCCAGGAAATGCCACGGTATAGGACTTGCGAAAATGTAATGAGAGAGAACGGTCCGTTCTTTGAGAGCAGCAAACTCTTTTACGACAAACTGTCCTTCAACGAGGAAACCTTGCAGGTCTACGAACGTTGGCACAGACATGACTGTTGAGAAGAAGACTGCGATCAATTTCGATGTATAGATTTTATTGTCTCTCATATACCAGCGATGCTCTTAGGTGATCTTGCGTACAACATTGGTCAACGGATTGTACTGAACCACGCGATCGTGTATAATGAGACAGTACGCGGTGATATTCATCGGTACGTTCTCCTTAGTCTCAAATTCCAATCTCACATCCATGGTTGCGCTCTTGACTGATTCGTTTTGTCGAGAACAATCGATAATTACGAATGGACCGTAACGTAGAAAAGACGTGAGGATAAGACTTGGCTCGAGATACTCGTATCCGTAGTAGTTCTTGCAGAAACGCGCGTACGTTTCGTACAACACAGACCATCTGTTTTTTTCGAAATCCAGATTCATATCGTCGTACGGATAACATTCTGAGTTCAGATAGAGTTTCACGTTGGTCAAGTTGCAGTCGTCGAATCGGCTCGTGTCCTCGGCCATGATGTTCTTTCGGCCTGTTTGCAAAGCGAAGATGACATATCGCGGCTTCTCCAGCTGAGTAGCAATCTTGATGGCCCATGAATTCTTGGTTGTACTGTAACAGCGGAAGCTCGTACAGATCCCACGAGCGAAAAGCCATGCTCAAGTATCGTCCGCTCTCCAAAGTGCGCAGCATCGATAGTTTTGTTATCTCGTTCAATAACACGTGCGGCATTCGCCATTGTATCTTGAATAAGTCGATCACGGGATCCAATGCCGAATTTCCCATCAGGCAATTGTTGTCGTTGCGCGATCGTATTAAAATCAACTCGTGACGAGCGTTGATTACCACGCGTCTGTAATCCTCGCAGAATCCCAACAGTACGTAGAGAGGTACGCAAAAGTTAAAATATCCATCCGCGTTGGTACGCGCATCCCAGCCAGCATTTCTCAGAATCACGCTTCTCTCGGATGACGTCATTACGTAGTATTTGAGCGCGCTAGTTATGCCCACGTTTCTGTTACGATCAATCTCCACGCCATCGAGCTCGTATCGAATCTCATCGAACATGAACGCCACAAAATTATTTCCCAACATCACATCAGATCCGTCGACAACATTTTTCTTCGTTAATTTTCCCCCGATATATAGAAAGCTTTCGTACGGCAATGTGTACAGATCCTGTTGCTGTATGGGTATTCTTATCTCATCACTGTACCCAAACGTTGTATTGGCGAACGGGTTATACGTATGAGTTTCAATCTTGACGATGCGATTGGCTCGTCTTCGATGTTTAGGATGTCAGTCATTTCACAAGTTGCGCACCGCGAATCCTAAAGCTTGTAAAAATTTAACGTTCGTTGAGTTTCTTTCTCTTTTTGATGCAACCGGATGAGCGAGTATTGTCGATTGGTGTTTTTTTTATAAAAGATGCGTTATCTCTCTGCGCGTGCTTCGCTTCGTTCAACACGAGCATCCCAAATGTCGCGCTCGCGTTATCGCTGTCGCCGTCGTACGTGCAATCTGATAGTGATCTCTTCTCCTCTGAAATCGAGCAATCGTCCGTTCTGGTCAACAATATCGTTAGCTCCGTAATGCTCCGTACGATGACTGGCAAGTAAATGATTTGCATCGGCCTTTCCGATATCTTATATCCTGGTGGCACGCTCGGCGAAAATTCATGTATCGTGTGCACACTTTTGTCGTTGCTATACGCGCCCGCGGTCACGTTGCACTCTACACGGATAATGTTTACATTCATTATGTTGATTGACATGTCCGATTTATACCACTTTCGCGGTTGCAATATACGCTTCGACGAGAAACCAAGCAGCGATCCAATGTTATTGGGCTTGTTAAAGTTTATTCTGTAATCACATTTAATCTCACATCGTGTTGTAATTTGCGCGGAGCACTATCGGGTATTCACCAATGTCATCATCGCCGCGCGCGGTGTCACCGGCGTTACCATCGGATGTGTCGCGTCGCGGATGTTTTCGTAAAATCTCACGTTTCAAAAATTCATTTATGGCTTGCAGTTCGTACGATCCCTCGGGAATCGTAATTTCTGCGTCGTCTTTGTCAAAATAAAATTTGTTGTTCGAAACGTTTACATTCGGTATCGTGTGATAAGTCTCCAAAATTGTTAGACCAAGCTCGTAGTCATCGTCGTTCAAATCTATGGCTGGAAAGTAGTTTGCCGCGAGAACGCTGCTCTTCCCGCTTAACGTAAGCGTCAGCGACATGATGGAAAAGCGTTCAACGAATACTGAAACGTCGCGGCATTTTGTCAGACTTTATAAATTCATGCGCGTCGACCGTTTGGAGAAACCACAAACACAGCTGTCCGCAGACGCTCTGATCGTACGTTTGATAGGACGTTCGATTGTACTCTATCATAACATTGTCTCCGAAATATCGTACCAGTTCCTTGGGCGGTCGAAGATTACCGAAACTGTCGAAATATATAACACGATCGTTTCTCTTTGCGTACGCTACCCAATGAGTGCCGGGACTCATCGTGTCATCCAGATTTACGATACCGCTCTCTTTTCGACGCGCGCCGCTAATCGGTAATGCGTCACGTATGAAAACGCCTCTGAAGTATGGTACGCGCATACGCTTCGCCAGCTGGTCCAATTGTACGTTGGTACATCCGTAGGTATTTTTATTGTCTCTTTGACGTTTTTTTTTTCTTTTTTTCTTTTTTCGCTGTTACACCTCGTCCGCCTTTGTACGGAGCGAGATATACGTTTCCATTGCGCGATTGTGACGTTGTAATTCCTCGAGTTGACGTTGTATGGCTTTCTTGTCGTTTACCGCTTTCGCCACGCTGGCCGCTCCGCCAATCATGGAACCGAGCGCGCCCAACATTGGCAGAATCGGTAATATGCCGCCTCGTTTCGCCGTTGGAAGTATTCGTTTTTTTTTGTTGACGTTTTCCTTGTTTTCGCTTTCATACCCATCTTGGTCTTGGCTTTCATCGCTGCCCAAACAGCTGTAGCGGCAGCTTTTTCGCCCAAATTCGAATCTCTCGCAATGACGCGTTCTAGGGCTTTATCGACGAGTATCTTATCCGCCGCGTGTCTATCATTGCTCCGAGAATACGCAATGTCGTGTTTACGGCACGCCGCGTCTAGTGGGATTTATGCCCGTTTCACCTCTGGCTAATCGCTTTTTCAGCCGAGTACCCGGACCGCAAAACTGATAGCCGGGAATATGTAACTCGAAAGGAAGCGCATTTATCGCTCGATTGAGCAATCCTTCAACGCAGCCTTTGTTCGTTGCTGCTGACATATGTTACAATCCTTTATCTTCGGTGCGGGGCCGTCTATATGCGTGCGTTGCCACGATTGATTATAATGCTCGACGCAGCGACGATAGATTTGAACCTCCAAATCCGCCTTTATATGCTCCGGAAGTTTGTCCCACACGTGGTCGATATAGTCGCCACATATGCGTAACAATATGATCTTCGGTATATATTGCAACTGTTCAGCGCGCAAATCCCAAATATCAAATAGATGCGATAGCGCGAGATACATTTTTGCTACTGAGCGAATCGCGGTTTCGCGCCTATAAATAGGCGTTCAATCAAAGCCTAGATAACGCAGTGTGAACATGAAATTCGTGCGGCACCCGCAGACGATACACGTCGTGAACTACGACGAGAAAGCGCAAATGATGGGAGACATCGCGACGAAGCGCAAGCATGGTGAAATACTACCGAGTACTATACGCGCGATTATTTGCGGTCCATCGAATTGCGGTAAAACCAACGTTCTCATAAGTTTGCTCGAGAGTCCGCACGGTGTACGTTTCGAGAACGTGTACGTGTATTCGAAGTCAACAACCAAAATATCGATATCTCGAAACTTTGTTGGCATCGATCGACGAAATCGGCTATTTTACGTTTTCCAACAGTGACGTCATTCCACCGAGCGAGGCACGTCCCAATTCGATCTTCGTCTTCGACGACATTGCATGTGATAAGCAAGAGATGTGATGAGAGAGTATTTCTCGATGGGTCGCCATTCGAACGTCGACTGCTTCTATCTCTGTCAGACGTATGCGAAGATACCTAAACATCTGATACGCGACAATGCGAACTTGCTGATTCTATTTAAACAGGATGGTACCAACTTGAAACATGTTTACAACGATCATATGAATACTGACATGTCGTATGATGAATTCTGTGAATTATGCCGCGATTGTTGGCGGCGCGAGTACGGATTCCTAGTGATAGACAAAGACAGTCCGCTTGTCAACGGGCGGTACAGAAAAGAATTTAACACGTTCGCGGTACCATAATGTGGTTAGTCAATGTTGATACGTCAATTAGGCAACATGAATAACATCAAAGATCGCGAGAAAATAGCAAAACAGATTGCGAAAACGAGCGATTTGATTCGCAAAAAATATCGCGCTTTGAAAACTGGTAAAATAGATGAAGATGTAGCGTTAGAGAGACGCTTCAAACCCATCGTCGAACCTCTAAAACAGATTGTCGAGGAAACACATCCAATTAAAAAAGTAGCCAATGTTGCAAAGGATATCAGTATTAAGAAAAAAAAGAAACGTGAAGACAGCGATGACGATGACGATACTACTACTACTACTACTAACAGGGATTCGTATTGGACGGATGTTGGATGGTTGAAATTATCGCCGCAATCTAAAAAGCGTACAAAACAATTGAATACCGCGTCAGATTCATTCACGTTCGATTCTACATCGATAGAACCATCAAAAGAACTACCGAAAATACCGCTATTCGTGCGAAATGAAAATATTTTTGAAACAAAAGACGTTAGTGAATCGTCACTCGAAACAACCATCAAACAGAATCTGCAAACGCATGGAAATCGTGAGACGCTTCATGGTCAGCTAGGACCATTGGGACGAAAGTACGCCTTCTTCTCGGTGACGACATAGATAAAGCGATCGATAATGTGTACGGTATCTATTTCGACAAAAATGGTACAATGCTCGGTGACAAAATTTTGACGTTGACAAAAATGAGTCCATAATCATAGACAATGTGAGATACAATCCAGGATTATACGAATTGATCTTCAAGAGACTTCCCGATGAAGCTATATTTACCGAAGATGACAAACAAACGTATAAAAGTATACTATTAACAACGAATGCTCATAGACGTGGTCACAGCGCCCATAATCCCATCATGGGCAACAAGGGATACAAGTACATTAACATCATCGCTCCGCTCGTATGTACATATAAAAGAAGCAGTAAAAAGGGTGCAGGCATGAATAATATACCATCCACCATGAAGTTAAATGACAACAAGATCGATTACGTGCATTGGGACGATCCCAACGAACTGGTGGATCGACTCCGATTACTCGACGCTTCACACCGAGCTGGTCACAACGCTCACGACAACGAGATGCTGTCGATCATCGAGGAACTTCACGAAGCCGGCATTATTATAAATTAAATCGCGTGTCGACGAAACGAGCCAGTCGATTGACGTCAGTGAGGAAAAAAACTTTAATTGTAATATATCTTATTTACACGCATTAATATCAAACATCGTCGAAACATGAGATCGTCAAAATGCGATGGACATGAAAAAAATATTAACTCCGTAAGGCGACGACTCGTCGAGGAATTGCTCCAGCAAATTTTCCACGAAGACGTGTCATAATTCGAGGATACGACGATCTGTGGCAAGCTGATATCGTCGAGATGCGCCCATATTCGAATTTCAACAGAGGTCATCATTACTCACCGTTATCGATGCGTTGAGCAAATATGCCTGGGCCGTACCGCTCAAGAGCAAGATCGGAAGCGAGACGGCTAACGCTATCGCCGAGATAATTCGAGAGAGCGGAAGATGCCCGAGAAATTTGCAAACGGATATGGGGAAGGAGTTTTACAACGCCGATGTGCAGAAACTCTTGAAAAAACATAGCGTTAATCATTATTCCACGTATTCGATATTGAAGGCATCGATCGTCGAACGGTTCAATCGCACACTTAAAAACGACATGTGGAAGATGTTTACACTTAATGGTACTTACAAGTGGGTCGACGCGCTGCCGCGTCTCGTGTTAGATTACAACGCGCGCAAATATCGCACTATTGGCATGCGACCCATTGACGTAACTCCCGCGATCGCTAAAAAACTCTTGGGCACGGTGTACAGCGCGATAAAGATCGCAGGCAAAAAATTTAAAGTAGGTGATTCGGTACGCGTGAGCAAGTATAAGACAGCTTTCGAAAAAGGTTACACGCCAAATTGGTCCACCGAGGTGTTTAAGATCATTAAAGTACAGCGTACTAATCCCGTAACCTATCTACTCGAAGACTATCGCGGAGAATTCGTCGCTGGAGCGTTCTACGAGCACGAGTTGCATCGCGCAACTCATCCGGACGTGTATCTCGTGGAGAAAGTACTGCGTAGGAGATAAGGTTTACGTCAAGTGGCTGGGATTCGATGGGTCACATAATTCTTGGATACACAAAAATAATGTGATTTAATTCATTTATTGTAAACAAATATAAAAATATTTATATAAAAAATTTTAAATTCATTCATTTTATTGTAAAAACAAATAAAAAAATATTTATATAAAAATATATACAATAAGTCTTATTTTTTTCTTCCATTACATTTTCGTAAAGAAACTATACAGATGGAACTAACTACGATGAACTTAAGATATAAAATGTATAAAACTACGGGAAATACGTACATATGTACATATAAACTACAAGTACATATAAACTACAAGTACATATAAACTACAAGTACATATAAACTATAAGAAATATATACATATGTATATGCATACGTACATATGTGCATAAACTACAAGTATGTATATACATACGTACACATGTACATAAATACATACGTACACATGTACATAAATACATACGTACATATGTACATACATACATAAATACATACATACGTACATATGTGCATAAACTACAAGTATGTATATACATACGTACACACGTACATAAATACATACGTACATATGTACATACATACATAAATACATATATACGTACATACATACGAACATATGTATATGCATACGTACATATATATGTACGTACATTACATACTGTACATATGTACATACGTACATATGTATATATGTATATATAAACTATAAGAAATACGTACATATGTACATATATTTGTATAAAACTATATATAAAAAAATACATGTATATTACAAAGGTATTCAATGTCCCAATGGTAACGTTTCCATCGAATCCGGTATGATGTATCGTTTGTCATCGTATGGATTCAGAACAATTTTTGACTCGGATACGTATATACTTGGTGTAACTTGGATCTTATACATGACTGGCGACGAGTCATTTCGATCTCTTCATTCAAACACCGTGTATAATCATCGAACGTTATTGTTCGCGCTACGACGTTATTTTTTGGTGTCCTTTTTACCATCCACTCTCATCGCATATATTTTCGCTCTGAGTCCGACAAATTCCGTCATAATCGCACCGTTATTTTCGTCCTTCATTAGGCCGGGTACTTTTTTATGCACGAGAGACATACCATATGCGTTGTCCGCCGGATAATCGCTCGTATCGAATCTAGCGATATCGCGTTTCATCGTCTCGTACACATCATCGCACTCAATGTGATATACAAGACTGTCTGTGTCGGTATACATGATTTTACATTTGTCGCGATACAGCGGTAACATATATTTGTGGTGAAATTCGTACAAGCAGATTTTTGATATATCGAGTATACACATACCCACATAAATCGGCTTGTTGAATTTTACCTCGAGTTTACGCAGTTCGACGGCGATTAAATTTTTCGCAAAGACGCTGCGGCTGTGGAAATTTGGTTTCGCGATCATTGCCTCCGCACCGTATCGTCCGTCCCATTTCGTTATCAATTTTACATCCACGTGATTCCGGACATTTTCCATCGTTTTATCGAATACCGCGTTGTTCATTAATTTGTATAAATTTTTTTCGAAATCGTTTTTCGCGCACATTCTAAGCTGTGTATTAAGTTCGATGTAATCGCGGAGCGTGGATTGAGCGAATTGTAGTACGCGGTGTATCTTTGCGATACGAAGACCGTGGCGCGTACATTGCTGCAGGTTACGATAGTGGATGACATATCGCTTTTTGTCATATAGCGTCGCGAGAAGTTTATTCTGCCGCGTGCCGGGTGGTTTATCGTGCGTCGGACAGAAAGGTAAGTCAGTGTGTCGGTCGTGCAGATGATGCGGATACTCGAGATCGACCTCGAGAATATAACCCGTAGGCGAATCCGGAGCGATCGCGCTCGCGTCAAAGTTCGCGATGTCTTCAATCCATCGAAATTTGACATAGGGCAGCGGTTGACACATCGCCCATCCGTATAAATTGTTCACGTCGTAGTACATCAAATACGACGACGGTTTCGACGGGTCGTACGAACGCATGTACTTGTTATTGGCCTGCGTGTATCTGTTGGAACATTGACTGAGGCCGCCGCGTATACCGCGCTCGATAAACATAACCATATCGATGTCGGTGAGCAACTCAAATTTTACACGCGTATGTTTCAGCATAGCGTCCCACGTGAAACCTGGCAATGTGTAGTAATGAGCGGGATCGAGACTGTAACTTTTGATACAACTTTCATGGAAATTTTCAAAAATGTCGGCCAATAACAAGACATCAGTCTTCAAATATAGCTATATTCGCTATATTCGCCTAAGGTTTCAATAGAGAACCGCTGCCAGATGTTCACGGCGTGCGCGTAATCATTCTCCGACACTGTGTTACCGGTCAACGAGCTATAAAATGATTCGCGCGATGGTAGGCGCGTGTCCTGCAGCTTGTCCGCACGATCCACGTATTCATAAGGAAAGACACCTTTACGCGTCAACAAATCAAAATCCTCGTTCGATAACGTGGAAAATTCGGAATGTAAAATTTTCAATTTCTCTCTACTTAAAAAAGATGTCAATTTATTGAGACTGGTACTCCAAAATTTGTACGAATCGATGAATCGTAATTGTACACAATTTTGCGAATCTGATCTATCTTTGACATGTTTAGTGAATGAAATGTATTTTTCCTTTGTTATCGGCAGCACGTTAATTTTGCCTTCGTACGCCGTAGCTATTTCTGTGATAACAAAGTGCGCATCATAACCGGATAAATTGTGAAAGACTACAGGAATGCAATATGATTTTTTATAGTTTAGATTGCAATTCGAATGTGCGGGTCCGCGGTAACGACCGGTAAAGTGGCAATGATCACGTACCCGCGTGCCGTCCGACGCAAATGATTTCTCACAAATGTGACAACGCGTCGCGCTACGGTATGTCTCCCACTGATCTCTCGATAATGTTTCCATAGAGACGCGGATAACAAAATTTTTATTTGATGCGCCAAATTTTCGAGTTGCCGAACGAACCATGCAACGCAGTCTTCGCCGCGACGAAATTGATACGCCGATAAAGCATCGTCGTACGAGCATCGCACATAATATCCTACACTAAATACCTTGTGCTGCTGTTGATATGTTGTACAACGTATTTTTTTTTTTCCGGCTCCATCCTTCGCAGTATGCACTCAAGATCTGCGTAGATGATGAATGGAAGTCGTTCTTTGTTACAGTAGTTCTTGAAGTCGAGCCACTTGTCGTCCTCATTCGGCAGTCGAATGGCGCAATCGTTCATCCGTTCGCAATCCACCGTATGCGATTCCAATTTCTCGGATGAATTAAAATAATGTACACATCTGCAAACGGAAAACATGATTTTTTTAGTATTTTTAGCATTTAAATTAACAATTATAAAATATTTTACATATTTTACATATTTTGTTAAAAAATGTGCATACGTACCGATCACAAAAGTATTTCTTGTGTTCTTTTTTACTCAGTTGCGAGCTCACAAGACGGGATAAGTTTTTGATGTACGCGAGTGCCCATTATCGTCGCGCGGATCCTGCACGTACAACAAATTTGCATGTTTCTCCATCTTCTTTGTTGTTAAATGTATTGGGAGAATCTCCTTTTCCTTGATACCGTAGACGTTGATAGAGATTTCGTTGAGATGTTCGAACTTTTTAATTTGATTCAACGTCATCGGAAACGTAATGTCTTGGAGATTTAACACCGTCGTATAATGTGGATACGATGATTCCCGATTTGTATGCCTTTCGACCGGATGCAAGGCCGCGACCACTGACCATGCGAAACACGCATTGTCCGTTGACTGCACGTTAATTACTGCTCTCTTTAACATAATTTCTCGCGGTAACTCGATGTAACACCCCGCATGCATGGGATTATATTTATTAACATTAATTGTTAAATTTAATATACGTGATAGCGTCCATCCACTGTCGCGTTCTTGAAATTCTTCGAGCGATGCCAACGTAGGTTCGATGACGTGCTGCTCATACCACTCATCCACATTTGACACTCGAAAAAGTTCACTACTTTTAGTGTTTATATTTTTATCGCCCATCACAAACTCGCCGTTGAACGCGGTGTTCACTTTTACATTATCGTGTCTTTCTACAATGTCTCGCACTCGTTCGAGCACTACACCATCGGCATCTTCCAAAAATCGTCGCGGCTCAATATAGTTCACGTTGATCACCGCACCAGTCAATATACGACTTTCAAATACCGTATCAATCTCGCGTCAAACGAGAGATCCATTGTCTCTACTGGTGCTCGCGTACTCGCCACCAACGTGCACGAAACGTCTTTCTAATTGCACCCGCGAGTCGTGCGATCCTCGCCACCACAGATTGTCTATTTGCAATGGTGAGTCGAGGACGCTTAACATGACTAAGTTCTTCGAGTTGTTGGATGCACTCATCGCATCGTTCCAGCCACGCAAAACACTCCACCAAAGTAGCGACCTGGCTGCATTGTTCTAGCAGCTCGCGTTCCACTCGCTCGAGATGTTCCATTTTTTATACTACGTCCCACGAAGCACTTGCACTTGCACGTGATTTGTCCACAAAATCGTCTCTTTTTACGCGGTGCAAATTGGGCACATGTTACATGACATTTGTCACGTCCCAGCGCCGAGAGTACATCTAATCATATTCAGTGTAAATTTTTCAAAAATTTTTAATTATTTATGATTGACTGTGTTAGGAGACAACACCGTCAAGCCTTTGGTATACACATAATAAAAGAATATACCGCTTAAAATTATTTAAAGATTTATACAAAATGGCCGCTTCTTATCACAACCTTATGGCGCTACTACAGCCTTAATGCTCCTAGTAAATTTTCCCTAGAACCTCACTAACAAAAAACAGAACATACCAAAATCACTTCTCCAGACTGTTCGGTAAAGTAACAAAGAAAATAGAGCTTAATATCGCATCCTTATCTAAGCATTTCAACATTAACAACAAAATCTTAACAAATTAATATAAAATAGTAAATAATGAATAAAAAACAAATGTAGGAAGTATAACCTCGCCCACGTAATGCACGAAAACTATAAATTATCGGTACATTGTAATATTTTTATTAACAATTAATAAACAAAATCATATAATTATATAAATAACAAAATACCAACCAATTTCTTTATATCGTCAAATATAACTTCAGAAACTAAGAAATCTTTGTATATCAAACCTTTCACTTTTGTTCCATTTTAATAATAAATATAAAAGTTAATAACAAAATTAATAATAATAGAAAGGATGTGAATAAGGAATAAAAGTCATAATGACAATATAACAAAATCCATGACGAAAACATTTATTCAACAGTTCATCTGAAACATATCCTTATTTCAAGGATAAATTTTGCTGATATCTTTATATGGATATATTTTTCTTGTATAAATACATTCTCCATTAAAAATTCTTTCGAAAACATAAATACAGTTTATGGCTACGATTCTTAATTCTCAAGATATAAACAAAATTAAGGGTATATGAAAGTACACACACACACATATATACATATATACGTACATTATACATTTCCTTATAAGATATAGTTTTCTTTATGAAATTATATAAACAACCCCGATAGAAACATATTTTATCTCAGAAAAGAAATTCTACGATTTAAATTTCGTTTAATAAAATTTATAAATAAATAAATTATTATATTAACAAATAATTATTATAAAAGATTTGGACAACACACAGGAAATCCTGCAACTTACCTCATTACACATACCTACCTAACTCGCACCGTTTAGAAGATATTTAAACAATTATAAACTTGCTTACATACACTTACCTCAAAAACTCAAATCAGTTCAGCAGGCAAATCTCCGTATATAAACCATTTCAACTTCTAGAAACCTTCCTCCTAGACTTATATTTATAATTGTTACTTTCCTTTTTTCATTAACACTAATTCTATGGCTATGACAAAATTTTGATTATTAATATGCATGGAAAACTACCCTAACGATTCAACCAATCACAATCAGAGCCATTTTGTACCTGAAAACATTTAATAAATAATGTATTGCAAATGTAAAAGGAGTTATACTGACATATTTTAGATATACTAATTATACGATGTAATCATTATTATTATAAAAATTGTAAAGTATATCTAAAACGATATTGCGATGATTAATATTTATTATAAAAGCTTAAATTCGAGCAAATTGTATGAAAAGGAATTATTATAACGAAGTATAACTCTTTGAAAATAAAAATAGATCGATCGAATAGTCACAAGTGTGACTCATGGTCAGTTTGTAAGCGAAAATAAGCCAACGTTAAATGTCAAGGCCGCCATAATACTTAGTCACAAGTGTGACTCATGGTCAGTTTATAAGCGAAAATAAGCCAACGTTAAATGTCAAGGCCGCCATAATACTTAGTCACAAGTGTGACTCATGGTCAGTTTGTAAGCGAAAATAAGTCAACGTTAAATGTCAAGGCCGCCATAATACTTAATCACAAATGTGACTCATGATTAGTTGTAAGCGAAAGTAGGCCAACGTTAAATGTCAAGGGCGCCATAATATTTTAGTACCACGAGTCATCGCTGACCCACAGGAAATGTAGGCTAAGTCGACCAATAGAAAACTATGTCAAGAACAACCAGAAGGTCTTAAATGCGTGAATCATAGCTGACTCATAATGAAAGGCTTTATTCAGACCTGTAGAATCATAACATTGGAATCTAGGTCACCCCTACTTCCATGTTTTGGCAACATATAAAAGCCTCAAGCGACGATACCTTTGCGCAGCATTTAGCATTCAGCATTTCGCATGCAGCATTTCGCATTTCCCATTTCGCACTTGCTATACGCACTTACGTTTCCCCATCCACGGGCACTTACATTTTTGCACTTGTACTTTCACTCGCACTCGCTAAATATATATCTATCATTTATAACAGTGAATAAATTCCGATTCAAATACCACAAGTGTGATATTATATTATTCCTTATTCCCAAAATCAAAAACTCTTTCCTAAAAATAAAAGTCATTTCGACATTCCTGTTACCCACTTCCTTCGCAGTATCTAATCCTGAGGTTTTACCCTCTTAACCGCACGGAAAAGAATCCCACAAATAACGTGTGAGTGTAGCAGTCGAGGATCTGTTAATTTCGGCTCCGTCCGATCTATCAGGACTTCCTAGGACGTCACACATTGTTATATGTACGGACTGACTGCAATTGAAGCAAAATCGACCGTTTAACGCATCAAGAGTATTTATCTCATGCTTCCTAACGGCATACATTATTCCAATGTCAGTGTCCGTCAGACGAACTATGCATTCGGCACATATAATTAGAGCACCACCCGTCGAATAATAAAATTGTATTGTGCAATGTTTTCTATTACTATTCAGTACAAGGAGTTCCGAACGCGTAACAATTTTCTCTGCATAATCCGTTAGCTCCTCACTCTGATCACTTATGCAATCACTGTCATCAGATAACGCGTGCTCATCATCTTCATCTTCAATATCAATGTCAATATTTCCAACATTCTCAATTTCTTTTTCTTCATCTCCTCACATGTCCATTATATTCGCGATGTCTTCCATGTCCATTATATTCGCGATGTCTTCCATGTCCATATTTATCATATTCAATCACATTCGCACCGTCAACTATTTTTTCACACAGTATCGCGATCGATATTCGTTTATATTTCATACAGTATCGCGATCGATATTCATTTCGAGACTTCCGAGATCTACTATGATTCCGTGTGCCCAAGGATATACCAGGTGTATGCATAAGTTTTTTCCGGTTTAACTAAGAGATGTCGCCAGCGAAAAGTACGCAGCGTATTAATTTGACACATACATCATTTTGTTCGTCTGACATTTAAAACTACAAACACACACAAGTTGAGTCCGCCTAAAACTAGCGTCTTTGTTTTATCGTTCAGTGATCATGTCGAGTTTTGTGCCTGAAAAAGAACATTTGCGGCACGCATTGCTTTTTTTATTTAATCAAAAGAAAAAGGCTGTTGAAAGTCATCGTTTGCTGGTAGAAACATATGGTGAACACGCTCCATCGATTAGAACATGTGAGACATGGTTTCGACAATTTAAAAGTGGTGATTTCAATGTAAAAGACAGTGAGCGCTCTGGTAGACCACAAAAATGCGAAGACGAGCAATTGCAGGAATTATTGGATGACGACCCAACTCAAACTCAACGGCAATTAGCAGAAGCATTACATGTATCACAAGAAACAATCAGCAGACGTTTACGAGCAATGGGAAAGATCAATAAACTCGGTAAATGTCCCACACGATTTGAATGAACGTCAAATGGAAAATCGCAAAGTCACTTGTGAAATGCTGCTTCAACGCCACGAAAGGAAATCATTTTTGTATCGAATTGTGACGGGTGACGAAAAATGGATTTATTTTGAAAACCCGAAGCGGAAAAAATCGTGGCTTTCACCTGGCGAAGCCGGTCCATCAACACCAAGGCCAAATCGCTTCGGCAAGAAGACCATGCTCTGTGTCTGGTGGGACCAGAGCGGTATTGTGTATTATGAACTCTTGAAGCCCGGCGAAATCGTTAATACACAACGCTATCGCCAACAAGTGATTAATTTAAACCACGCATTAATCGAAAGACGACCGGAATGGGCCAGAAGACATGGCAAAGTGATTTTGTTACACGACAATGCGCCGTCTCACACAGCAAAACCAGTGAAAGATACCTTGAAATCGCTTGGATGGGACATCCTTCCGCACCCGCCGTACTCCCCAGACCTGGCGCCATCTGACTATCACCTCTTCGCATCAATGGGGCACGCGCTCGCAGAGCAGCACTTCAGCAATTTCGAGGAAATTGGAAAATGGCTCGACGAATGGTTTGCCGCAAAAGACAAGCAGTTTTTCTGGCATGGTATTCATAAATTACCTGAAAGATGGGCGAAATGTGTAGAAGCCAATGGCCAATATTTTGAATAAAAAAAAATTAATTTCCCTTGAAAATTACGTGTCTTTTTTTTACTAAAAAACCGGAAAAAACTTATGCGTACACCTGGTATATCGTCTATAATTTCATTGTCCCTTTGTCGAACTCGAAGCATGGTCATAGGTTTTTCGAGTCACAATTTTGATTTTTTGTAGCAGCCCAAGTTTTCCCGTTTTTTTTACCCCCAATTTTTTCTCCGATAAGAAGATTCGATAGAAAAGATTTGATGACTTTTTTTAAAGACAGCATAACTTGAAAGTAACAGTTGGAATAATATCAATCGATATCCGGAAATAGTTTTTTTCAACATAAAAAGAAACTTGGTATTTATGATGGAATATTATTTATCGGTATAACATCGATAAAAAATCGTATTCAGTTTTATGTTTTCCGTTCCGTGTCACTGTCAAAATTTATTTGGCTCTTACGTGAAAACTTGGACTTGACCAAAGAGGAACAAGCATGTTTCAATATTTATTATTAGGAAAAAATTAAGAGAGAAGAAGTGTCCATTTACCGACTTATTTTTATTGAATAATGAATTTTTTGAGATTGTTCGAAATTAACTCGTTACAATATGTACATTTGTTTAGCAGTCGAATTATTGGCGTTTCTCTTACCATGCTGTGACACATACAATTGTCAATGCTATTTTTTCTAAATCGGGACATCATTATAAATCTTTCGAATTTGTTTAGGTACATTATTTTCATTAAATAACGGATTTTTTGAGATTGTTCGAAACTAACACGTTGTGACACGTACATTTGTTTATTGCAGTCGGAGTATCGGCACTTTTCTTATCATGCTATGACACATATAGTCGTCAATGCTATTTTTTCTAAGTCGAGACATCATTATAAATCTTCCGAATCGCAATTTGTTTAGGTACATTATTTTCATTAAATAACGGATTTTTCAAGATTGTTCGAAATTAACTCGTTGCAACATGTACATTTGTTTATAGCAGCCGGATTATTGGCGCTTCTCTTAACATGCTGTGACACGTACAGTCGTCAATATTTTTTTTAAATCGGGACATCATTATAAATCTTCCAAATAACAATTTGTTTAGTGTGACGTCCTAGGAAGTCCTGATAGATCGGACGGAGCCGAAATTAACAGATCCTCGACTGCTACACTCACACGTTATTTGTGGGATTCTTTTCCGTGCGGTTAAGAGGGTAAAACCTCAGGATTAGATACTGCGAAGGAAGTGGGTAACAGGAATGTCGAAATGACTTTTATTTTTAGGAAAGAGTTTCGATTTTGGGAATAAGGAATAATATAATATCACACTTGTGGTATTTGAATCGGAATTTATTCACTGTTATAAATGATTGATATATATATATATATATGTATATATGTATATATATTTTTTAGTGCGAGTGGAAGTACAAGTGCAAAAATGTACGTGCGCGTACAAGTGCGAATGCGAATGTAAGTGTAAGTGGGTATCGTGAGTGTGAATAGCAAGTGCGAAATGGGAAATGCGAAATGCGAAATGCGAAATGCTGAATGCTAAATGCTAAATGCTGAATGCTGAATGCTAAATGCTGAATGCTACGCAAAGGTATCGTCGCTTGAGGCTTTTATATGTTGCCAAAACATGGAAGTAGGGGTGACCTAGATTCCAATGTTATGATTCTACAGGTCTGAATAAAGCCTTTCATTATGAGTCAGCTATGATTCACGCATTTAAGACCTTCTGGTTGTTCTTGACATAGTTTTCTATTGGTCGACTTAGCCTACATTTCCTGTGAGTCAGCGATGACTCGTGGTACTAAAATATTATGGCGCCCTTGACATTTAACGTTGGCCTACTTTCGCTTACAACTGATCATGAGTCACATTTGTGATTAAGTATTATGGCGGCCTTGACATTTAACGTTGGCTTATTTTCGCTTACAAACTGACCATGAGTCACACTTGTGACTAAGTATTATGGCGGCCTTGACATTTAACGTTGGCTTATTTTCGCTTATAAACTGACCATGAGTCACACTTGTGACTAAGTATTATGGCGGCCTTGACATTTAACGTTGGCTTATTTTCGCTTACAAACTGACCATGAGTCACACTTGTGACTATTCAATCGATCTATTTTTACTTTCAAAGAGTTATACTTCGTTATAATAATTCCTTTTCATACAATTTGCTCGAATTTAAGCTTTTATAATAAATATTAATCATCGCAATATCGTTTTAGATATACTTTACAATTTTTATAATAATAATGATTACATCGTATAATTAGTATATCTAAAATATGTCAGTATAACTCCTTTTACATTTGCAATACATTATTTATTAAATGTTTTCAGGTACAAAATGGCTCTGATTGTGATTGGTTGAATCGTTAGGGTAGTTTTCCATGCATATTAATAATCAAAATTTTGTCATAGCCATAGGATTAGTGTTAATGAAAAAAGGGAAGTAACAATTATAAATATAAGTCTAGGATGAAGGTTTCTAGAAGTTGAACTGGTTTATATACGGAGATTTGCCTGCTGAATTGATTTGAGTTTTTGAGGTAAGTGTATGTAAGCAAGTTTATAATTGTTTAAATATCTTCTAAACGGTGCGAGCTAGGTAGGTATGTGTAATGAGGTAAGTTGCAGGATTTCCTGTGTGTTGTCCAAATCTTTTATAATAATTATTTGTTAATATAATAATTTATTTATTTATAAATTTTATTAAACGAAATTTAAATCGTAGAATTTCTTTTCTGAGATAAAATATGTTTCTATCGGGGTTGCTTATATAATTCCATAAAGAAAACTATATCTTATAAGGAAATGTAAGTATATATGTGTGTGTGTGTGTGTGTGTGCGCTTTCATATACCCTTAATTTTGTTTATATCTTGAGAATTAAGAATCGTAGCCACAAACTGTATTTATGTTTTCGAAAGGATTTTCGATGGAGAATGTATTTATACAGGAAAAATATATCCATATAAGGACATCAACAAAATTTATCCTTGAAATAAGGATATGTTTCAGATGAACTGTTGAATAAATGTTTCGTCATGGATTTTGTTATATTGTCATTATGACTTTTATTCCTTATTCACATCCTTTCTATTATTATTAATTTTGTTATTAACTTTTATATTTATTATTAAAATGGAACAAAAGTGAAAGGTTTGATATACAAAGATTTCTTAGTTTCTGAAGTTATATTTGACGATATAAAGAAATTGGTTGGTATTTTGTTATTTATATAATTATATGATTTTGTTTATTAATTGTTAATAAAAATATTACAATGTACCGATAATTTATAGTTTTCGTGCATTACGTGGGCGAGGTTATACTTCCTACATTTGTTTTTTATTCATTATTTACTATTTTATATTAATTTGTTAAGATTTTGTTGTTAATGTTGAAATGCTTAGATAAGGATGCGATATTAAGCTCTATTTTCTTTGTTACTTTACCGAACAGTCTGGAGAAGTGATTTTGGTATGTTCTGTTTTTTGTTAGTGAGGTTCTAGGGAAAATTTACTAGGAGCATTAAGGCTGTAGTAGCGCCATAAGGTTGTGGTAAGAAGCGGCCATTTTGTATAAATCTTTAAATAATTTTAAGCGGTATATTCTTTTATTATGTGTATACCAAAGGCTTGACGGTGTTGTCTCCTAACACAGTCAGTCATAAATAATTAAAAATTTTTGAAAAATTTACACTGAACATGATTAGAGGTACTCTCGGCGCTGGGACGTGACATTAGGTACATAGCAGCCGGAATATCGGCGCTTTTTTTCCTTTTTTTTCCTACGTCAATTTCTAAAAAAAATATCTTTTCTAGCAGCTCTTCCTAGACAAAAAAAGACTCCCCTTCCCCCTCAAAAGTACATTTCAAAGGATCATCGACAAAGCATTCCCCCTTCCCCGTGCTTACCAGTTACCCCCTTTCCTTTACCTCCGCGTCCCCGAGTTACCCCGCACACCCGCACCCCGCTCGAAGCTCCTGGGTTAGAATCGGCCTAGTATCACTACTTCTAACGTTGAAAAATACTTTGCATTTCCCAGCTGATCTAGGATGTCTGTTATATTTGGTAGTGGAAAAGAATCTCCGATTGTCAGATCGTTTAGTTTTCGAAAATCCATTACGATGCGTAGTTTTTGTTTCCCAGATGCATCCACCTTTTTGAGTACTACTAGCAATGGCGCATTCCTCGTACTGTAACGTATTATTCCGTCATCTAACATCTTTTCAACCTGCCGATTTATTTCTGCTTTATGTTCCTTATGTTTCTCCGGCAATCTATAAGGTTGCACATTTACAGGCCCGTTATCGCTACGTGTATTTATTTCATGTGCTATTGTCGTAGTATAAGTCAGTGGACCGTTCTCTACGTGAAATATGCGCAGAAGTCAGAGCATATCTGCGTTAATGCCTTTTTTTCCTCGTGATTTAAATGTTCTGTTCGTAGCAATTTTTGTAAGCATTCCTGTCGTGACTGTACAGTATGGCCGTCACTCTCGTGTAACGTAAGCATCTCCGCGGCTCACCCAGCTGTATGGCGTCTAACGTTACACTCGGCGTCATAATTTCTATAGTTTTGGTAGTTGTATTAATTATACTTATTGCAGATATAATTATCGAGTTCTACCAAGCAATTACCAATAAATACTTCTAATTCCGTTTCTTCAGATTTCACTATTCCAATCTGATTTTGACTAATAATAGCTTGCACAATGGTTTCACTGCGAGACGTTAGAATATATTTCTGATGAGGATGCAATTTTAGATTTACGCTGCTTATTCGCAATATTTCCTTTGCATGACCGCATTTTGTTCATTGCTTCTTTAAGAAATCTATGCCGAGAATTCCTTCGTAAGCGACCGGGAAGTCATTTACCACATACATGGTGTGTCTTATTTCCTCATTTCCGAAGACGATCGTAACTCGAATTTTATCGAAAGTATGAACCTTGTGTCCTGTTACGCCGGTGAGAGCTATTTGTTCTTCTCGTACTGGCGTATTCCCTTTTAAATTTCCCATTTTAACAAGTATTAGAGTAGCACCCGTATCCAATAAGAAATTCATTTTTCCTTTTTTCATTTCCTTTATTGGCAAGGTTACCAGATTTAGAGTAGCATTGACTCTTGCCTTGCTAGTTATCTGAGCTATTTGATGCTCTCGCGTGGCTTGCGTTGTCCTTATCTTTCTGCTTTTCCCTTCTTCTTCTTCACTACTGAATGACAATTCTGTGTCTTCTTTGCATGTTTTGTCTTCTTTTGCTCTTATCGTAGTATTTACTTGTCCTCTTCCTTCTTTCTCTTTTCTCGATCGTCTTATTTGTTTTCTCTCTGGTCCATTGGGTTTTGACCAGCATTCCTTTTTATCGTGTCCCACCTTTTTACAATTTACATGCAATATTTTTCCATCGCGTTTCCACGCCGGTGAGTTTTTCAGCTCTGGATAAAGAAAATCGGTTCGTGTATCTACTAGTTCGACAATCTCGTCCGACATGTCCGATTTTTCCGCATCTTTGGCATTACGGTAATTTATTTTCGCGGGCGGGTGTACGTATTATATTCGCTTTTGCGCGCCCAAAATTTTCCATTGGTCCTTTAAATTTCTCTTCTGCGCTCGCCCCAGTGATGACGTCTTACAGCGTTGTATAATGTTGTGATCGTACCAATAGTTTTATATCATCCAGTAATCCGAGCTGAAAATTGCATAGAGCCTGCTGCTGTTTGGTTTCCAAGATCGTTCGTTTACTTTCTATTGTGTTATTTTGACCTTCTGTCATGGACTCGTATAGCTAGTTTGTCCGTACGCAATCCGAATCCTCTTGCCGATTCTCCGTTTTTTTGCTTTAGAGTATTGAAATCTAGTTGCAAGTGTGTGGTACTTTTCTTGCTAAGATAGCAAACTTCTAGCTCTCTTTCCAACTGAGCAAAGTCGCGTATATCTCGCGTTTGAAAATCAGTCATAGCTCTGCCTTTTAGTTTAATGCATAGTTGCTTCTAGTAGCGTTTCTTCTTCCGTTGGATTCGTATTTTTCATAGCGCATGATGCGGCACTCAAGAATTCCGGCAGCTTATGAGAGGTTCCATCGAATTCCGAAATCATACCGCGAGCTTCTTTTAATCGTAGATATCTTGTTACGGTCTCGGGTTATGTCTTCGAGTGTTCGTCCGTAGATCTAACGGTTCGTTACGGGGTTGTTCATTAGGCACTTGTGTGAATTTTCTTGTGCGAATTCGGTTTATGATTGAAAACCATAATTTCTAATCGACCCATTCGTTTCTTATAGCGCGCGAATTCCTTTTAGCAACACGTCTAATATTGATTCATTGTTCGGTTTTGATTGCTCTACCCTTCTGCGCGAGGGGCCTGCCGAAGTTCTGCCGAAGACGTTCTATCTTCGCGTCTCTTTCTGCGCGGGTTATTTCTAGTTCTTTAGTTTCCTCGCCACGAGGTAAGAATAAGGAAGGGTGTGCGTCACGACGGGGCCTGACCACGAACCAGTCGTGAAAACTCGTAATTATTTTGCGAAAAAATACCACCTCAGCCAGGAATCGAACCTGGATCTCCTGCTTACCGAGCAGGCATCTTATCCTTTCGACTACCGAGGCATGTGATGATATTTATCGCAAATAACGTTTAGAATAACACGTCAACAATACAATGATACATATATATATATATATATATATATATATATATATATATATATATATTACAATATATATATATATATATATACATGTATTCTTTCGAATCCCCACGACCGGTACTCCAGAGAGATGATGGTCCTATTCTCTCGATGGATGCAGGTCGGACTGCAGCGGCGACACCCTCCAACGCCATTGGCAAATATACAAATAATCCTCCTGGAGCACGACAGGAGAGATTGCATCAAGCATGACTCGAGCCCCCGAATAAGAAGGGAGGGTGTGCGTCAAGAAGGGAGGGTGTGCGAGGTGTAATTGTCGTTCCATGTTCCTATGCTCCAGGTTGCGCGGAACCGTGTAATATTCTTCCGGATCGAAAACGCTATCGTCGTAAGATGTTAGAGAGAACTCTCTCCGTTGTGAATTTTGGCTCTCGTTTCCTTCAGAATGTCTCGTTCTTGGATGCAATCTGTATTCGTCCACTGATTCCGATATTAGGCTCTCGTCTACTTCGTTGAACGGAAATACTCGCTCGATAACTGTATGGATGGAGCATCAATTCGGGTGAGCTCTCATCTGAGTGTCATGTTTCTAAATTTTGACGCACGCTATTGCGGATATCGCGTACAGCTTCTTGGACTACACGCACGGGAGTGACAAGACTTCGCGCTCTTTGTGTTCGCTCGCCGTGTAACCACGATATATTTCTAAAGGGTTTGTATTTATTTCGCCGTCCGACATCAATGCTATCGCTTGCTTATACAATTTTTACTGCGATACGATTTTTTCATTGATAGTATCGCTGCTAGCTTCATGCTGCTTCGTTGTCACGTGTCGTTGTCGTAGGTCGGTGCCTTCTCCGGTGTTGCTGATATGTGCTCGCTGACTGCTTTATCGGATGTCCTTGTCGACTAGTGTCGATGTATGTTGAGCGATGCTGACTCGCTGCTCTACTGCCGCTGATAGCTGTAGAGTTGTCCTAGGTCGGCACTCAGCTATTCTTTTCGTTCTCTTTCGATCGTAAACTTGTTATTTTCTGACGGAGCCTTTTCCATCTGCCTGTTTTCCACAAGTCTTGTAATTTGAGAAAGTTTTTCTTTTGCCTGCAGCCTTGGGGCTAATACTGCAGGTCTTATGAAAGTTGCCAGAAAGTTTTTCTCTTTCTGCCCGTTTTGTCTGCTAGAGCTTATCCTCGATTTCTGCTGGCTCGATTAGCGATTATCCTCAGATTGTATGACTCGTGAGGATAGTGTCGACAATCCCACCGCTGCCATCAAAATGTTGTAGCCCGGATTGGATTATTAAGATTGTAATTAGGGAAAGTCGGGTTCGCCGAGCCTTAGGAGTTAGAACTTCGAGCAGGATCGTAGGTGGAAAGTTTTTCTGGCCAAATATTATTACTCACTTTTGTAAGTAGCTGATTTATTGATACGACTTTTTGACAATGTTTCGTGTGAATTTCGCTATTACTGATAACGACTGACTGACGAAATACAACTGCCCTGTATTGTGACTGCCCGCTCTCGGTGACTTAGCGACCGTTTTTATAGTATTCTAGTAGTGTCGCATTATAATTCTAAATCGGACCATATATGGTCAAAACGGCGCGCTCTCGCAAATTCCTCGTTTGCGCTCTGCTTTGGAATTTGCACTTTTGCATGCTTGCATTTCTGGCCGGTGTTTCCGTAGCACCGGCTATTTCGAGTTTCGAGAATGATCGTGAGGATAAGATATAATATGATAAGTAATAGCATAAATAATGTAAAAAATTCGGGCTACAACACCAATCTTGCACAGATATTTGCAATTGTGTGAAATCAATTGTTGTTTTTTTAATAATACACATTAAGCGCCACCACATATCAAAAGAGCGCGAAAATATTTGAATTCTAAATTTGAATTATACGTTACACAAAAAAATATTTTAAATCTTATTTGTACACTTAATAATTAATTTTTAAAAGAAATTTATATCTTTATATATATATATATATATATACACACACACTTTATATATATATATATATATATATATAAAATGCATTTTTAATAAATAGTTGTTAATAATCTTGACATTGTCCTGACCATAGGCCTGAAGCGTATTTTGGATTAATATTAATTACGTCCGTAATTATGGACGTCCACAGGATTACGGACGGATACGTTTAAGACTTTTTCAAGACATTGATCGTAACCAGGACCTGCTACATTGTGATTGGCTGAAATCATCAACCGGCAACTGTAATCGCGTAACCGCTAGTTTGATATGACCTTAAGGATACTTGTGGGATAGTTCTGAAGTCATCCTAAAGTCATCATAAGAAAATCCTTAGGATAGCCTGAGACTGAGTGGAGGATGTCCCGAAGACGTCTCCAGGTCGTGAGATGCTTATTTGCTAGTCCACAAGACGTCTGAAATTTTTGTCTAAGTGTAATGTCCTAAATATGTCCTACACATATCCCGGGGTATTCAAGATCATCCTGAGGACGTCCTGTGCTATTAGGGAAATGACCAATTTCAATATAATATAACCTATAAAAATATTGGCAGTTAGTTTATCTAGTACTCCAATATTTTATATTATTATAATATACAACAACACAATTAAGATGAAATATTCGGAAACGTATAGATAAGAGAAAAAATATGAAACAGAAGCTAGAATTACTTAATAAATCAATATATCAATGATTTAATATCTATACAATATTTCTAATAACAAAATTGATTTCTGATTATAATAGATAAGTTATCAAAGTTGTATAATTATTATATCAATGATGTATCGATTTATTAATTCCAAATTCTGCCTCGTATTCTTCTTTTTATCAATATTTTCCGTATAATTATTTTTTATGTTAATATAGAATATTTAAAAGATTCCAAATAAAACGTCTGAAAGACTCCAAATAAGATGTTTGAAAGACATCTGAAAAACGTCTAAAAAATGTCATTTATTGAAAAATAAGACAGTCTTTAAGATATCCCAAAGACGTCATCAAATCGGGTCAGTAAGATGCCTTAAAGACGTCTTTTTTTATAATTTAATAAAACGTCTTATAATATTTAAGATGTCTTTTAGACATCTTTAAGACGTAATCATAATGTCCTCTAGAAAGTATACTTCGTATATCATAGTACATATGTCGAATTTTCTGAGAATATTAGTAATATACTGTCATGATATTTTCCGAAGATTCGCAGATGCTACTTGTTCCGTTAGGATAAAATAACATACACACATTCACATACACGCATTGCGCGCGCGTATATTTCAATCGGTCTCTATGGAATTGACAAGTATTATACATCGCTTAATACAATTATTTGCAGACGAATAAGCGGAAATGTTTATACATTTCTTTTTTTATCGCAAAAATTAATATATGTTTAATATTTTCTATGTTTTCTATGACTTATGAAAAATGATTTGATATATTTTTATTTTTACACATTTCGTCATTCAGTACTCACAATTCCTTACAAATTAATAATTGTTTCTTTTTGTTGGTTACAATTTCTGCTATACATAAATATTTAATAACTAATAGCGATTCATATGTAATTAAAATTGTACTGTTATGTCTTTTCATTAATCTAGTATAATCAGAATCATAAAAGAGACAATTTTTTATTATAAAACGATGACAAATCAATGCTATATTTTTAACTGATTCGTTTAAAAGTTTTTCAACAGCAATTTGTTCCATTAAGGAAAACTTTATTTCATTTAAAGAATCAAATGTTCACAAAGAATCTTCGTATATGCGTCTTTTAATTCAGCATTTTTTCAGAATGAAAAACCGCTTTTCTTTTTCTGTTACAGTTTGGGTGGTCAAAAACTGAACTCTGTTTTACATATCTCAAACAAGAATAAAATTTGCAAATCTGTTCCGGAATATACCGTTGGAATGGTACGTTGAGTACCGTTAAAGAATATTTGTAAAGTGTGATTAAAATCTTCGTATGAAAAGGTTGATCACGCTCACAAAGCGCCAAATTTTTTGACAGCTTCTGGAATGTGTAACATCAAGTGTACTTTGTAATTTATAAAACTTTGACCATATAATTTTTCAGTATTAAATACAAATTTTCAAAGTGCTAATGTGGCAATGATAAAATTTTTAGGAGATATTTTTGTGCTTATAAAGACATGCATGCAAACAAACAACCAATTTTTAAAAACATATTTTTTTGGCATCAGTCCCTTCAAAGAGATTAGGGAGTAGTATAAAGCAAAATTTTTATATTCAGAAATATTACATTTCCATAACTTTACTTGTATGATTGATCGAGGTATTTCGGAGTACTTTCGGTACTTTCGAGTTATTTCGGATGTAGAAGTTTCATACTTGTTAATCTTTCATTAAAATATGCTTCATGCATTACGCAAGCACCAATTTATCATGATTATTGGGATTAAACCATGTTATTAGAAATTGTTTAATTGCACCTTCTGTCAGACTGTGCAAATAATCTGAGAATGACGAAATGATATTAAAGTGGTATAAGTGCATGGATGAACGTTTGACATCGTTTATTAATTTATTCTTTTTTTGACTCTATTCAGCATGATATTCATAACTTTTTTTACGTAAAGATCTTATATTTCCACAGTACACTTCCATTTTATCCTACGCAAATCTGTTTTGCTTTGTGATAGCAGTATGAACATCCGTATTTGCCATTAAACTGTGTCATATACTGAATCACTGGTCTAGCAACAATATCGACCGAAACAATCAGTGTATGAACTTTTATAAGGAAGTTCTTTATGAATAAATGTCGTACTTTCAAAGCCATTAGAATATAAATCTATCAGTTCATCTATCAGTAAATCTATCAACAAAAGGTTGAAGGAAAACATTCATAGGAGATTTATTTGAACCTGTTGTGCGGATCATTTCGGGGAAGGATTGGCGAAGGAGTCGGTTGTAGGATTTCATTGTCAAACACGACCACTTTCTGTTTCTCAATAAGCTTTATTAAACTGTATACTTTGCACTTATTAATTCGACCGTGACAGACATGACGGCAATACAAAATCTTAACGAATCCTGCTCCTAACTCTCCCGTTTTATCCTGTCAGGATACCCTTTCAGGCGGCCGGTCCTTGCAGCGTAAACATAATGATCGTCAGCGTTCGCGGTATATTTCTGGGTCGCGCGGCAGCTTTCCGCGTAAAGATCGCGCAATCCGATTTAGCAATTGAGTAACTCAGGATATAAGATTAAGTAGAGCGATTACAAAATAAATATAAACGGTTACAATTTAGCAATCACTATCAATTAATAAAAGTAATAATAATCGGATAATAAAGTGTCGCTCGCTTGCCACAATCCGCTTCGTCAACGGTGGGCGCAATTGTGTTCTTAGCGCTCGCGACAAATCACAAACCAACCAGCAACATTTGTTTTTTTCGAACACAATAAGGCAGTTTATTGATTGTTACTAAAATGGCCATAAAGAGGAAGAATTAAATAACTGTACACCATCCATATTCTACTGAATGATAATATCATTCCCTCCAATGACATTTTTTGCCTTTAGTTTGGGGTATACTTTACCACTGATAATATCACTTTCTTCCTCACTTTCCTGCCGAAATTGCAGGAAGATTTCAGAATTAATTATATCAATCAGCTCTTTAAGCAGAATATATATAAAAAATTTCTTTTTTCAGTTGCGTTAGTTTATATTATTCTGAACAATTATCGCATTTTATAATAATGTAATCTTCATTGCATTTTATAATAATGTAATCTTCATTACTAACATTTAAAATAATTACCCTAATAGCACATGATATCATTCGAATATTCTACACTCGTATTGAAAGTACTGTGGTCATACGTACTATTGCCTAATATCACCAGAGAACATTCATATGATATCTTGATAATATATCATTTCTCGTATATTCTTAAGATTTCTCGTATATTTTTCAGAATATAACGAATATATCTTAACAGTATGTGATATCGAATATTCTACATTTATACTGAATGTTATGTCGATGATTCAAGATCATTTTTCGTTATTCGATGTCAGTGTACCAGATGTATGCATAAGTTTTTTCCGGTTTTTTAAGTAAAAAAAGACACGTAATTTTCAAGGGAAATTAATTTTTTTTTTATTCAAAATATTGGCCATCGGCTTCTACACATTTCGTCCATCTTTCAGGTAATTTATGAATACCATGCCAGAAAAACTGCTTGTCTTTTGCGGCAAACCATTCGTCGAGCCATTTTCCAACTTCCTCGAAATTGCTGAAGTGCTGCTCTGCGAGCGCGTGCCCCATTGATGCGAAGAGGTGATAGATCAGATGGCGCCAGGTCTGGGGAGTACGGCGGGTGCGGAAGGATGTCCCATCCAAGCGATTTCAAGGTGTCTTTCACTGGTTTTGCTGTGTGAGACGGCGCATTGTCGTGTAACAAAATCACTTTGCCATGTCTTCTGGCCCATTCCGGTCGTCTTTCGATTAATGCGTGGTTTAAATTAATCATTTGTTGGCGATAGCGTTGTGTATTAACGGTTTCGCCGGGCTTCAAGAGTTCATAATACACAATACCGCTCTGGTCCCACCAGACACAGAGCATGGTCTTCTTGCCGAAGCGATTTGGCCTTGGTGTTGATGGACCGGCTTCGCCAGGTGAAAGCCACGATTTTTTCCGCTTCGGGTTTTCAAAATAAATCCATTTTTCGTCACCCGTCACAATTCGATACAAAAATGATTTCCTTTCGTGGCGTTGAAGCAGCATTTCACAAGTGACTTTGCGATTTTCCATTTGACGTTCATTCAAATCGTGTGGGACATTTACCGAGTTTATTGATCTTTCCCATTGCTCGTAAACGTCTGCTGATTGTTTCTTGTGATACATGTAATGCTTCTGCTAATTGCCGTTGAGTTTGAGTTGGGTCGTCATCCAATAATTCCTGCAATTGCTCGTCTTCGCATTTTTGTGGTCTACCAGAGCGCTCACTGTCTTTCACATTGAAATCACCACTTTTAAATTGTCGAAACCATGTCTCACATGTTCTAATCGATGGAGCGTGTTCACCATATGTTTCTACCAGCAAACGATGACTTTCAACAGCCTTTTTCTTTTGATTAAATAAAAAAAGCAATGCGTGCCGCAAATGTTCTTTTTCAGGCACAAAACTCGACATGATCACTGAACGATAAAACAAAGACGCTAGTTTTTGGCGGACTCAACTTGTGTGTGTTTGTAGTTTTAAATGTCAGACGAACAAAATGATGTATGTGTCAAATTAATACGCTGCGTACTTTTCGCTGGCGACATCTCTTAGTTAAACCGGAAAAAACTTATGCATACACCTGGTATATATATATATATATATATATACCAGGTGTATGCATAAGTTTTTCTTAACTAAGAGATGTCGCCAGCGAAAAGTACGCAGCGTATTAATTTGACATATCATTTTGGTCTGACATTTAAAACTACACTATATATATATATATACTATACTATACTATATATATATATATATATATATATATATATATATATATAATGTATCATAAAGGTCAGGTCATAAAGCTCACAATAATGCCGATGCCCCCAAATAAGAAGGGAGGGTGTGCGTCACGGCGGGGCCCGACCACGAACCAGTCGTGAAAACTCGCAATTATTTTTGCGAAAAAATACCACCTCAGCCAGGAATCGAACCTGGATCTCCTGCTTACCGGGCAGGCATCTTATCCTTTCGACTACCGAGGCATGTGATGATATTTATCGCAAACAACGTATTTAGAATAACACGTCAACAATACAATGACACATATATATATATACTACAATATACACACATACATGTATTCTTTCGAATCCCCACGACCGGTACTCCAGAGAGATGATGGTCCCATTCTCCCGAATGCACTTCACTCTTTCGTGTCGAGACTGACGTTTCTTATGTGCACCATCTCGCAAGTAGGAGCGGTAGAATCTACTTCACTACTCCACTAAGAGCTACTTGGTCCTTTGTTTCGTATAATAACTTTATGCATACTTATAGAATGAGCTATGACTGGTGTCATTTCATTTTATGAAGGAGTGGCATTCCAGAGAGATGATGGTCCTACTCTCTCGATGGATGCAGGTCGGACTGCAGCGGCGACACCCTCCAACGCCATTGGCAAATATACAAATAATCCTCCTGGAGCACGACAGGAGAGATTGCATCAAGCATGGCTCGAGCCCCCAAGCATGGCTCGAGCCCCCAATTTATCGCAAACAAATGAATATGAATGATAATGACCAGCAGAATGATACAAGTAGTATTGATGTGGACAGATTATCAAATTTAAGTGATTCTATTGAAGGGCTGGATAATCGTCCAGAACGATTGTGATTATCAGTGTTCGCGACGATGGCCGTCGACTTCGTCCACACCTTCGGGATTCTGTCGGCAGGATACACACCCGCATGTCCGATACTGAGATGATGCAACGCTTGTAAGATTTCGAGCGAATTCATCTTCCGCGGTGTGGAACGATGTTTGAGTTGTTTCCTGGCTCGTTATATTTTTATCTTCTTGTGAGGATTGTACGGTAGAAGCCTCCTTTTTTCACACTCGAGTTTCGATAGATCTTTTTTCTCCGCTTTTACTTGTTCACATTTCGCCTGTTCTTTTTCTAATCTCTTATTTCTCCACGTAACGAGATTCGAAAAATTTCGTTTTATTGTAAAAACCTCGCTTTCTGTATCACTGTTATCGGAACTTTCATTGGTAAAAGAATTAGCGCTGGTTATGTCGCAGTTCCCTTCTTGAGATTGCATCCAGTATCTCAATTTGCACACATTGCGTAACGCGCAATGAAATTTTTCGGAATTTTGCTGAAATCCGTGATGACCGCAACGCAATTCATGCTCTTCGCCTTCCGACAGGTTTTTGGAAGCAGGAGAGATTCCTTCTAGATTATATACGTTTCTTGCGAGTGTATTTTCCAAATAATGTATCTTCTCTCGACCTCGGGTGTATATGTAACGCGCTTGCCGTGCAATTTCACATAGTTTCGCCATGAAATGTTTGGAATTGACTGTTCCGTCAAACCATTCGATCCCATGGAAGTTTCGAGAGAGCCAGTTGTTTTCTCGTCTGTATTTTTCGGGTAATTCGACAAATGGATATGGAGGCATCATAATGCAGTGACTTATGAATGTTTCGTTAATGGCGACAACCGCTACTTCCTTCGGCATAAACTTCCCCTCAGCGTCGCGGAAACCTTGTATATCGATAACTATATCCATAATGCGTAGAATATACTTTCAATTTATTTTGCACGAAGTGACGACGTTCGCGTCTAAAGCAAAACTGCGACTACTTTTTGTTAAGCTTTCGAAGAAATAGAAATGAAAAATAGATAACGGTTGGAGGGAAGAAATTCGAGTATGTCTCATCCGCTAAAATCAACGATAATTGACGCTAAAATCAACGATAATTGACGCGAGAAATCGATCTCTAACACGTTATCGAATTCTGCGTAAACGATACAATTAATCGTTGAGGTAATAGCTTTTTCAAATCGCACCTCTAATCGTAAACTTCCATGTCTGACAAGATTCCAATATTCAGCGCAATTTGCCGATAGATCGGGAGTGAGATCGAAAGCGAAAAGCGTGAAACCTTTGGCATAATCTTCTCTGCTTATAGAATTCCCCTCGTTTAGAAAATGGATGCCTGTTCCTGAGAAGAGGGTGTTATAAGCCTTGACATAGAGCGGATGGTCTTTTGAGAAATTCGGTTGCAGCGGTCTACTCGGAATTTGCACGCCATCGGCATATAGCGAGAAGAAATTTATGCCGTAATTTTTGAAATTAAATGGATTTAACTTTCTGTCGTCGTTAAACGCTTTGTTATCGACGAATCCGACTATTACCCGTTTCGGAAGTTTCGGTTATCAATCGATTCTCCTATCACTCCGGCGTGAATCATGAATGTTTTAACTAACTCGCGTCAGAGGATACTTGGCGGTTGTTTTACTCAGCATTCTCGCATGTTCGAGTAACACTGCGGGGCTTACTTTTGCTCTTCTTATGAGTAAACTAGCATCTAGAATGCGTATTTTCGACGTTGAGTTGCTTTCTATGAGGCAAAACGCATCTCTCGAGCGAACGAGTCTCATTCTAACCTCCACTCCGTTAATTAAAAATTTATCCTGATTAAAGACGTCGCAATGAAGATGACCTATTAGATCTACCGAACGTTCTCCTTGGATGTATCGGGCGCGTCTCACGAGAGCTTGATTGGGGTTGTCCGATTCTAATAGCGCGTCCATATAACCGGGTTCGTCCGTGTCCTATAGACAGGAAGTCAGATGGGAAGTTTTTGCCGTACGCGAAGGCTTAGCATGGTATGCGTGAGATCTAGATAATCTTCTCCGTGTCCGGATACGACGAATTCTATAGGCGCGTCGTACGCGAGCGAGGTCATCGGTTTGTAATAAACCCATTGCGAATTCTCAATACTGGTTTGAGTAGGAAGTAAACTGAAAAGATCGAGCTCGCTCTTTAAACACTCGCTCGAGTGGGTATGAAGAAAGGACATATCTCTCAAATTTACAAAGTACGTCGGTTAAGCGAATATATCGGATACGGTGCGCTTTTTCTCGCTATTTCGTCGATGTTTCGTTGCCTTTTTAATTTTGCCCGCTTTCCTCTTCGATGATTTTTTTAATCGTTTTTTCACGCCAATTTTCGATAATTTCTTTTTTTTACCGGCTTGTCTGCGTTTACGAACCGCGCTTCTCCCGGATTTAGCGGTGCGTGCGTCGTGCCCTCCGAAGGGAAACTGACCCGGTCGTATTTTCGCGGATGTTTTATATCCCGAGTCCTTCATTAAGTTACTTATATTTTCTTTGGCTTTTCTCTTAAGATTTCCGCCCGATTCCTTGAGCCGCGTTTTGACTGCTTCCCTGAACGGAGTGTTGTTTTCAACATCCTCTATCACGCCAATTCCGGTGCGTAAAGCTTCTTTCCCGACTGCGCGCATTCCCCTGCTTAGATAAGGAAGTACTCTTCTAAATAATCCTCCGAGGAAACTACCGATCCCATGACCGCGCTGATAGGCTGAACCGACGAAAATTCGTGGAATTCCGCCTCCCCTGCCCCCACCGTTTTGCATTTCGTAATACTCATCGTATTCCATGCAGGCTTAGTTTTTTCTCAAAGCTTCGTAGACTTTCTACCGCGAATGGTAATTAACGGACGCGTCTAAAGTGTAATGTTGCTATCAGCGTTCCGGATACGAATGGTATTTTTTCTCCACGGTGATCTTTTATATCTATTTCAATTTTATGAAATTTCGTTTGACGCAATGGGGTATATTGCAAAGTGGAGAAATATTTTACTAAATTCGTCCCGTACGTGTAATTACATCCGGGTATTTCGGTTGGAACGATTCGAAGAAGCGGACTCCGCGTATCGCCGGTTATGTAAGGCTCGCAAATGTCGCAATAAACGTACATTTTATCAGGGATACCGTGCCATAGACTACAGGATTCTGCAGTCCAGAAAGATACAGTGCGTCCACTACCGATGGCATAACCGAGTTTCAAAAACGGCGTTAATTCGTTGGAATTGGGTAACTTGTGACGGTAAATTGTGCCGGTATCATCGATGTTGATCTTCAATATTTGAAAAATATTAGCTGGCAGATTTATATAATGAACGAGAGTACAATTGTCGTCATAATCGATGCTTATACAGACATTACCACCTGAGCCTTTTCGTAATTCGAAAGTAAAATGCGAATCGCCGCGTCTGCACTCTTTATTAATCGCGTAGATAAGATCCTCTGTATTTTCATAAACCCCTGCCTGTAAGTGTAATTCTTTCACCATAAACTTATCATCATTTTTCTCATCTTTTACGCTCTTCAAATCAACAAATCTAATCTTATTATCGTTTCGACGTACGTGAAAAAGACTGGTGGGAAATTGAATCTTGCTAAGCGCGACTTCCCATTCCCCGAATAAATGTACGCCGTGAGGTAATTGAGTGATGAAAGAAGAGCATGTATTTCCCGGGAAATACTTCTTACTGCTATCACTCGGAAGAACCATAAAAAATTGCTCCTCCTCCATCTTGGAGAAAAGTTAAATTCGAAGCGGGAATGCAACTATCGAATTTACTGGGATATCCTTGCCAGCTAACTAGCAGCTGTTTATTAGCATCGCGTCCTTTACTTTTTGTCACGCGCTCGACGATAAACTCTTCCTCCCCCAAATTTTTACTGACCCGTGCTAATTCTTGTTCATAAAAAATCCCATCGATGTGTTCACCCGATAAGTCGCACAATTCGTACATGCGGGGTCTTCGCCAATGAAGAACGCGACAAACTCGAAATATTTCCTCGCTCCACCGCGCTTCGTATTCTTTCTCGAAAGTGGCTTTTGCTTTACTGACACGAACGAGATCGTTAACATCGAATTTAGCCTTTTGTTCTACTACTTTCGACGCCGCCTTCTCTCTCGCGCCTCTACGTCGCTCCATATTTTCGCGTTGCGAGCATTTTCTCTCGTAACGGTCGCCGGTTGCATCCTGATGGACGAATGATGAGTGTGATTGTAAGCGCGCACGATATCTTGCAGCACTTCGATGTAACGCCGCGTATTTTTATGTGTAAAATAGCGCCACATTCGCTCCTTTAACGTTCTATTGAAGCGTTCAACGACGGCGGCTTTGACGTCCGGATTGCGAGTTACTCGATAACGTATGCCTCTTTCTTTCAGAAAATCTTGCATCGGTCGCGCGATAAATTCTTTACCCTTGTCGGTTTGCAAGTACACGGGTACTCGATCATCGCTTCTCGAGAGAATATTTTGGAAGGCGCTTGTCACGCAATTGCTCGTTTTATCCTGCAACGGTTCTACCCAGACAAATTTACTAAGTACGTCGATAATCACGAGAAGATAAGAAAATCCGTCATTGTAACTTTTGAGATTACGGAGTTCGATCAAATCGGCCTCCCACAGATCGTCGATATTCGTCACGTTGTAACGCAATCACGGAAATTTTCGTCTCGACGGACGGTGCAGCGTGTACGCGTCTTGCGATTCGAGCCAGCGAGCTACTTCTTTACGAGAGAAATTTGGTTTAGCGGCACGCGACAAGTTATCCGATGCCGAATACCCCGCATAGTGCGCTGGATCGTAATACAAATTTTCAAGCCTGGTCATTTCAATTCACTCCAATCGAGTAAGCGTCTCTTTCTTGCCTGTCGAGAATCTTTTGCGAAGGTTATAGAGATATCATCTTTACGAAAACGCGGCAAAAGGAACAATGCACACCTCGCTCGTTCTTCTTCTTCAGTCTTTCGGCGTTTTTGTCCCTTTCTCGTGCGTCGTACTCTTTTCCGCGTTGTCGCCGTCGACGTCGCCGGCGTTGACGTAGAAAGTTTTCTCGGTATTTTCGGAGTGGAACTCGCTTGTGGTGATAATAATATCTTGACAAATGTGGTTGCTAACAATTCCTTATTTCCTACGAGTACAGCCGGGGTGTTTGTCGTACGTAGTAATCGCGCAAACTGACCTCTTCCTATTGCTTTCACGGTTTTTCTCTCGCGCATCGCGTCGTTTATCAGTTTCGTGATATTCGAATCTTTTATAACGTCACCATCGATAGTCACGATTCCTTCCTCATCCCAAGTAATTCTCGCGGGTACTGCTTTATCGATCAAATGTTTCAAAAGTAAAGGCGCCTTGGCGCGAAAACTTTTCGGCACCTTTTCTAATATTTTTTCGACGCTTTGCCGTTCGCGCTTACGCAGAGACTCGCCTCGTAGTATATTACTTACTTGTCCATCAAGATGCGAAAGTTTGCTCAATGCTTGTGATTCGCGCGCTGGTTCCACCATGTCCTCCTGCGCATCTGAATTGTTCTCATCGGCGGCGTTACGCGTCGAATCTTTCTTTTGCGATTTATCAAAATGGAGATATTTCCAAAGTACTTCTTTATACAATTTCCATTTCTCACTTACATCGCGCGGAGTGGGAGAATTAAGAATTTTGCTCATATCGGAATCGAGTCGTCGACAAAGTCATTCCGGATGTTTGTACGGAATTTAAATTTTCTCCATGTATCATCTCCGAATTCTGCCGCATGGAATTTTCCCTGATGCCTATTTCCGTTTGCTGCTGTTGTTGGAGACGATGCTGTATTCTTTCGAGATTTTCCGTGGAAATCAAGACCATCTTCTTTGCTCTTTCCCAGGTTTACTCGATCTCTCTCTCTCTCTCTCTCTCTCTCTCTCTCTCTCACTGACTATTCTCCGATAATTTTTGAAAATAGGAACGAAAATATAGGCCCTATGAGATAGAATAAAAATCCGCCTCGCTGTAGTAATAGCTTTTTCTTACTTTCCAATTACCGTCTTTTTTCGCTATGCGACGCAAAGATGCTTCATATTTGCTGAGACGATTTTTTTCAGAACGTTCGAGCGGGACGTTACCCTTGAGAGTATTGAAAACGCACTCGCAGATACAACGAATGAATTTTTCATCCGCCTGACGTAAGAAAGAGACGCGTTGATTTTTGTTTAAATAACACAGCGCTTTGAGAAAACAGATATTTTTCTTATCGATCAAACGTTCTGCGATTTTTCTCGCATTAACCGAAGATTCTTTTCTCTTCTTCATCACGAGGAAGTTGCGCAACTGTCGCAAAAGAATGCGAGTACGATACTTTTATACGAAACTTCCGGAAAAGGATCTGCGCGATACGTAAACGTAGTTCAACGTATCATCAGGAAATATGCACGTGCGAAAACTCGACTCGTCGGGAGTCGATTATTTCAGATCGAGCAATAAATATCCATGAGGTTGAGACGTGGCGTGATACGCTTCCTCGAGAAACTTTGGATCGTTGGGATAGACTTGTCGAGCGAGATGGCGGATTTGCGCGCGATCTCGTAGATTTTTGAAAACCACAAAGTAATTCGCGTTGAGAGATATATCACGTTGTCCACGGCCCTGATGAAAGAGATTTTGCGTGATGAGAATTACGCTGAGATTCTTATGATGACTTCCCTTGGTAAACAGATCCACGATCGCTTTGCTCGAGGATGATTCCCTCATAAGATCGTCAATTATTATCAATTTCGCGCGCGATGGATCATTAGAATAATCTTCCGGACGCGGTAATCCCTCGTGAAATTCGATTGCGGAATCTCGAGTTTCGTATTGAAGTTGCTGATAAGCATCCTGCCATTCGGCGTAATAAAACAAAATTCTCTCAAAGTAGACATCTGCCATAGCGGATAAATGACGAAGAAATCTCTTTACAAAGATTGTTTTTCCACATCCCGTCGGTCCGCACACGATCGACGTCTACGGATGTTTCCAGCGTACATCCATTTCGCGAAATAAACGTCTTGCGCGTCGTACTTAGATTAATAAACAAAGGAATGGAACACTTGATTTTTTCTCAGAGAAATTTTTGAGATTAGCTTACTCGCGGAAGGGCCCCACCGCGGCGGAGGTGTGCTCGCGCCAGCATCTTTGCGTAACGAACTCGTACTCGTCCGCGACAAGCCTCGCTCGTACGCTCGTGCGAGCATCCACCGCGAGAGCACCGTACTCGCTTACGAGCTTGTACGCGGTACTTCTCGAAAGCTAATTTAAGTCGGAGAAACTTACTCGCGGAAAAAATAATTGAATACTTATTATTGCGGACGTAAAAACTTTTTCTTTTACAAATTTAAAAAATCGTAACTTATGCGATTATAATTTAGGATTATAATTTAAAAGATATTTTATAAAATATTTTAATGATTCTCTATTATAAATTCAAAATATTTTCTATATAAAAAATTAGTGATAAAAGAAAGTTATAGAAAAATTATAGGAAAGTGGGAAAAAATTGGATTTAAAAATTTAATTTTACAAAATTTTTATTATACTTTTCCTTACAATTAGAGAAATAAATATTTTTATTATATTTTTTCTTAATAACTAAACGCAAATTTATATTTGTAATTTATATTTTCTAATCGAAAGTTCGTATAATATACATTTTTCAAATTTCGCATTTTTTTCTTAAATTTAATTTACTAAAATAAATTATAACTAAAATAAAAATAATCTTAATTTTTACAAATATATTTATTCTATATACATATTTACATTTGTGGGAGAACGGGGAAAATCCGAGCCTTAATCTAACTTAATTTTAAGTAAAATATTATATCATAAAACCGGGGAAAATCCGAGCCTTAATCTAACTTAATTTTAAGTAAAATATTATATCATAAAAAAATAGGGATAAGAAAGAAGATTGTCGATGAATCTGCGTTTTAATAAAACATGAGCATACATTTTCATCTCGTTTTGCGTTATTACTTCGTGAAACGCGGTGCGGCGAATTGTCTTAAATCGCAGATTTATCTCTTCCTCCTCCTCTTTTTCCCTATTTAATAATAAATTATAAATACTCTTAAAATTAAGCAGCCTCGAATTTTCAAAATTTAATTTAAACCCCTTTATCTTACATATTTCATATTTTTGTTCGTCCGGTGTACGTACCACGTACGCGTAAAATTTCGGTCCGCCAGATACAAACGCCTCGATGAAGCTACCACGCCCGTAACTCTCGAATTCGTCGGTCATGTCATCCAAAAAATTACCTGTACGCGGTTCGTACTCGTCGGGATCACCGCTGCTCGTATATATACATGAATCTGTATTGTAATATAATATGCGACGATCTAATTTTTCTAAATATTCATATAATTTTAATTGCGCCTGTGCCATCGTGTATGCCGCTATCACCACGTTAGTTATCGGTGAAGGTACCACCGCTTCGCTCTTTAACCGCCATGAAACGTATATCGCATCCTCGTTAACGGGCAATACACCGACTATCTCGTGTTCAGGACTCGACAGCAATTCGGCGAAACACTGAGGGGATCTTATTATTTCTGTATTCGGCAGGTTACTCCGCTGGCCGAATTTCCCCCAAAACGAATTAAGGCAGAGTTTGGCGACGGAGCGTAAGCCGGAATTACGTACGATGTTGTTTTTATCGAGAATGATACT